>JXCR01079066.1:0-15662 GCA_002079205.1 Phalaenopsis hybrid cultivar
TATAGCTAGACCTAGGCTATTAAAGAAGTTTCTAGACCTCAACCAAAAGTGAGGTCAACAGTGATATTGCACTTTAAAGAATGGTATTTTTGTGTTTTTGTTATAGTTATACCATTTTTAGGCATTTGAAGCAAAAGAAACAAGAAGGATAAAATTTGGAGCCAAAACAACAAATTTGATGTGCCGTTTGACAATGCCTTGGCGCATGATACGCCAGATCTGGCGTCAGATGAGCCAGAGATTACGTTTTGTGGATTAAAGCAGTTCGAGGTAAATTTTGCACTAATTTTCAAAGGGACGCTTGTTATGAACACCTTTTAGGGTAATGCAATGCATCTAGACACTTTGAAAAGTTTTTTTTATGAAGGGATATGTCACTTGGATCAAATGACACATCTTTTGAATTCAAATGAGTTGAATTTTGATGGGATTTTTTGAGGCAAATTTGAATTCTTTTCTAAATGAAGCCTAACATAAAAGAAGAAGACTTCAAGGAGTTTAGAGATGACGTGAAAGGAGGTGGCGTGAAAGCCAAGAGGAAAAGATAGAGAGAGAAAGTCAAGGGCTTTGAGATTTTCTTTAAGGGTTGTAAGAGGAGAGGGAAGGTGAGAGATTTCTTCTCATTACACTTCTAAGAGAGAATAGAGAGTGCTTGTAAAGAAAGAAACACTTGAAGAGAACTTTTAGGGATTCGCTTAGGAAGGATTGTGAGATAAGTTGTGTCTTTTATTTCTCTTTTTTTTTTGTAAACTTGATTTTTATATATGAAATTTGTGTTTTGTTGTATCCTTCTCCCTACTTTGAAATATAGTTTTATGCAGAAGTAATTTTATTTTCTATGGTTTTAAATGTTATTAATTTGTAATGATTTGAACTTTGATCTTCATTTATTTTTTGATCTATCCAATTGAAATGTTAAAATATGTTGAGCAACATATGTTTCTAAAGGGTTATGATTTCTACAACATGGGGAGAATCACATTTAATTTCATGGGAGAGTATGTCATCCATGGAATTGAGTGCAAATAAATAGGGAAATATACTTTTTTATATGCAGAATTGGAGATTTTAAGGTGACAGGTTAAAATCCATAATTTGGTCGAGCTGGTTGGAAATTAATGTGAGATTGTTAGCCCTCAAAGGATGGAGTAATGGGAGCTCTGGAGTGGCAGTCGGTATCCTCCCAGCCTAACCATGGAATTAGGGACCAAACTCTGAATTTGTCAATGTTCTTTGTGGCACTCGGAAGAGGGTAAAGAATAGAATTGCTTTTATATGACATAAAACAATTTATATATATATATTTTCAAAATGATTTTAATTTCTTTACAATCGATATGCTCTTTGTAAGGGGAAGGATGCTTTCTTAAATTTGAACTTTCTATCAACAAAAAAATTGTTTAGTTTTTGTATTTTTACTTTTGAAAGTTTAGTTTATGGATTAGTTAACTTTGTCTTTCAAGTGCATTTTAAATAGCATTCACTCTATGTTGACCTAACTTTTGGCTGTGGTCTAGTCTTTCCTCTTTAGTAGCTTAGGGTCTAGCCATAGAACTTTCTTGTTGACTATTTTTAGAGGACTAGAAAAGGAACCCTCACCATTAGAAACTCTAAAGCATTCTTCGTAGGTGGGGTCAATATGAGGGAGCTCAAGGAGCATCCCTATAAAATTGTTTGGCCTTAGGATTGACCCTTGGTGTTGTTCTAGAGCTAGTTCACTCACTTTAACTCACTCACAACCCTAAACACAAAACTTGTTGACTTTGATCCCTTGATCTTTTGGTAGGCTGTGTACATAGCCCTCTAGACTAGCCCTAGGCTCATGTTTAGCTAAGACCGGTATATAGAGGACCCAAATGGGGATTCCATTGGTCCATGGCTCATATTAGGTGGTTGGCACCTCAATTTCACCAAAATACTAAACTTAGCCTTTTGCCACCAAATCTACCTAATTTACCAAAATACCCCCAAACCCTAAATTTGACCAAAATTCCTAATTTCACTCAAAATACTAAAAATTTTTCAAAAATTATTTCAAACCATTTGAAACCACCCAAAGTGCCAAAAATTTCCAATTTTACCAAAATACCCCCAAATGTGCCAAAATTAGAAAACATACCCTTGGTACCCCCAAACTTTCCCAAAACCTCCAAAATCACTTCAAATGTCCTTAGAACCATTTTGGACTCTTCAATTGAACCAAATTTGACCAACTTTGACCAAAAGCCCTGAATTGCCTTTAAAGGCCCACTTATCTCAATTCACCCTAAATGTCCACCAATTTGATTCCAATCTTATACAATTTCAATTAAAAACTCAAACTTATCATGATTAAACACAATTCAAACCAAATCCAAGTCCAACTGACCGAAATTTGAGTCTAATTTCAACCCAAATCAAAAAGCCCCAGTTTGGCCTAAAACCAAAATCCCACTTAATTGCATCCTCAAATCCTTCTAATTGCCCCAATTTTGCATCGTAAACTCTTTGAAATAACTCCACATACCAAATTGAACCCTCAATTGGCCTTGGTTAAGTTTTAAGTTCACCCAATTTCAACCAAAATCTGAAATCCCCAATTTTGTCCCAATTTAGCCATGTGCCCAAATTCCACCAAATGGAATGCCCTAACCCTAAAATTGGCACCAATTAATGTTGAAAACTCTTCATCACATTTCCATAAACCATTTTAAACCATCAATTTTGACTTAACCCAACTGTAGCCCAACCTAAATACAAGTCTAGCCCCACATACTCAAATTAATCAAATTCCCAAAATACCTCAAAATGACCCACCAAATCAACTCAAAATAATTCCATATCTTTTCTAAACTCTTTGTGACAATCATCCACACCAAATTGCTCAATTAATTGGGCTCAATGCCATGGCTAGCTTAACCCAAACCCAACTTCAAGACAATTTAACCCAAACTGAACCCATCCACCAAAATTGACTTAGCCATACCAAAGTAACCAAATTAATGTCACCACAACCACCATTTAGACTTTATTGACCAGAATAAACCCAACTAAACCACCTAGGTGAGCTATGGATCATTGGTCCTTTGATTTAAGGCACCTAAACCATATTTATCCTTATTTTGAAAATACTTTGCCTTCATTACTTGCCATTGGGAGTAAATCATAATTAAGCCTTCCCAGACCTCCCTGAGCCAAGAAGTAACCATACCTTGGCCAGCCACCACCTTAGCTGCTAGAAAGAGCCACCTTAAGGGAGCCTCAAATGACCAAAACTCAAAATTAAATCCCTCTGAGTTGGCTATGTTCCATTGGTCACTTGAGCTTTTCTTCCCTATACATCAGCAAGCTTTTACACCCATCAAACCCCTCTGAGCTCCACAGGAAGCCATCCAAGAATAAAGAGAAGAGAGCTTGAAAACTTAGGGAAACTTTGCCAAAATCTCACGAGAGCTTCTTCAAACCTTTCTATGTTCAATCCTCCTGCTCTCAGCCACTCACAACCACTCCATAAGGACAATTTCTTCACTGAAATTTGACCTAGAACTAGAATAGATTTATCCACACCTATACAATCCACCAAACTCCAATTAATTGTTCACACACCATCCCTACAGTGAGAGGAGTTGATTCCCCACAAAAGCCCCATCCAAAACAAACTCTAACATAGCTCTAGCCCAACACCTGAAATTGAGTTTGATCAAAAATATACTTAGACAATTCACGAGGGCTTAGGACTTCATCTAGAGGTTCTTTGGACCCAATCAAAGCTACCACAACCATTTGATTGAGGCCTCCCCTCTCAGATAATGGTATTGGACCTCAACCCTAAGCCAAGCTTGTTTTGATTCTCCATGTGTGATGGCTTAATTTCATGCTTGATAATTGTATAAATATTTTCTTCTTAAGTAGATGAAGGTTTAGAAACAAACCCCATGTTTTTTGGTTGAATTTAGATGAAGAAAATAAGATTTTAGTGTGAAAGGTTCTCAGGTTAGGTCATTTGGGGACGATAACAGGGAGACGTCGGATCGCGCATTTATTTGATGGACAGAAGAGATTAAGCCAAACCAACTCTTAGTGTGAAAAGGCATGCCGCGTGGCAGCTGAGGTTAAAAAATAATAGTAAATAATTAAAAATTCTAAAGATACAAAAATATTTTAAAATATGTCTAATGGCTCTTGATCACTTGAGACTCATTAAAATATTTTTCCTAATTTTTCCAAGTCAAAAAATAAATTTTAAAAGCTTAAAAATGAATTTCCCTTATTTTCCCATTAAAATAATCATAATAAATTAATTAAAAATCATAAAAATACAAAATTTGATTCTATGAGTTTTCTAAACTCAAAGAAGTTTAATAAAATATTAAATTAATTTTTGGAATTAAAACAATATTTTCTATTTAATTAAAATATTGAAATTTGTCAGTAATTAAATAATAATAATAATAATCTAATTAAAAAAAATCATGAAATTTTGTATAAGTGTTTCTTTGATCTATTGGGACCTTTAATGATTTTCTCATGAATAAGAAAATTTTATTTTGGATAATTAAAAAAATCAATTTTGGAAAATATTATTTTTCATATTTAAATTATTATTTAAATTAAACTAAATTTTGAAAACCCACAATATTTTCACCTGATGTTTTAATTACCCCATTAGATAGGACACTTTAAATTCTCAAAGTCATTTGAGTTGTGTTTAATGAGTTATGAAACGGAAACCCCAATGACAATGCAGTAATTTTAGATTTTGGTGTCTTAATCAAAATTTAGGATTAACCAAGAGAAAGTAGGTAATTCTTCTCCTAATAAAATGTTTGGATGATTAAAACATGGTGAGATCAAAGGGTATGTCGGGGCTATTTTGGGTGTTTGTGCGGAGTTGCTCGTAAGAAGCTGCCGGCCGCCGGAATTGAAATCTTGTCGCCCGCTTTGGATGGACGTTGAAGTATGAAATTAAACTGGCCCCATATTTTTCATAGTTTAAAAATGAAAGAGCGTTGTACCTCAAATCTTGTATCTATCCTGAAGGACAAACACAAGACATGAGGATGAGGCTCGATCAAATAAACTGAGGAAAGTATGATGTCTGTTTGGTCTGTGAAACCTTTGTATTTGTCGACAAGTTCCCTTATTTAATATAAAGGTTTAAATATGGTTTATATTAAGCTGGGTTCGGACATGCTTCCTATAAAGGCAAGTTAATTACATCTTAAATGACCAAAGTTACTTAACAAAATTCTCGATAAAAATCAAGAAATATTATCTTCAAGGAATTTCAAAGGGTAGGACTTTTCAATGAAATCAGACATAGAGGTGTGAAAGGGGATTGTTTCAAATTTAAAACATTTTATTGTAGAATCCAAAGGAGGAAGAACTAGGGGATGTCATGGATCCATAGGCGAACCTCGGTGACTTCCCAAGCTATCCTAATGTTTGGCTTCAGTTTTGAGGAGAAAAATTTAAGTGTTTCATCATGCCAATTTTATTAGTTAGGGCTTACATTCATGTGAAATGATCACACGAATAGCTTGGAAGATGTGAGGATTTAGGTCATGACAAACGATCGGAATCTTAAGGCGAGTTAGGGCTTATATTGTATAGCAGGGCTATGCAAAGGCCTAAAGATAAGGTGAGGATTTTGAGTTAGGGCTTATATTATATAACAGGGCTATACAAAGGCCTAAAGATAAGGTGAGGATTTATGAGTTAGGGCTTATATTGTATAGCAGGGCTATACAAAGGCCTAAAGATAAGGTGAGGATTTATGTGTTAGGGCTTATATTGTATAGCAGGGCTATGCAAAGGCCTAAAGATAAGGTGAGGATTTACGTTTAGGGCTTATATTGTATAGCAGGGCTATGCAAAGGCCTAAAGATAAGGTGAGGATTTACGTTTTAGGGCTTATATTGTATAGCAGGGCTATACAAAGGCCTAAAGATAAGGTGAGGATTTACGTTGCAATAAAAACAACCTCAAAGTCCTATGGCTTTGTTGCTTAAGTTTAAGGAAGGAAGATTGGTTTAGCTTAAACTCGAAGTCCTATGATTTTGTTGTTTTAAGTATAAGGGAGAAGGATTGGTTAAGTTGGGGAAGACAGGTTTAGCTGTTGAAGATTGCGGTGCAGCCCACCATGCTAGCTCCAAGCTCCTCACCGCAACGAGTTTGAATTTTCTAGTGTGTCAAGTTATAAAGTCAACTCAAGTGGCCCTATGGTTGAAGTTATTTAAATTTTATGAGGGCATATTAAAGTTTATTAGAGTGACGTCGGTTAGGATCCTATGGTTCCCTCGTTCCGACACCACTATTTTCTATTGGATTCACTTAGTAAAAATGAACTTATTAAACAACTTAATGAGTTCCATATATTCTTTTAAACCGTGGGAAGCCTTGTTAGCAACCGTAGGTTACCTCCTCCGAGGGATTCCCGATCAGCCAGTAGAGACGTAATAATTTAGTTGCAATTGTAGTTTTGTGTGATGTTTGTGATAAAATTTTGAGTTATTTTATATTTTGAATGTTGTCGGGGTGAAATTTATCTTGGTTGATTTTAATTTTCGATTTTGGTTAACATGCAAGTTTATGTTGTTTTCATACATGTAGGTAAACACAATTATAAAAAGAAACAACGTAAGCATAAAGCATGTAAGGAAAAGGCACAAGAAAGACGGTACTATAAACTATAAAAGCATACCTGGCGAGTCTTCTCGTTCCACCACCTGAAACTTAAAAATGCATGTGAGGGCATTTATGAAGAGCAGGATAAGTAAAGTTCTGGTGGTTTTCCTAACTCTATGTTGTATTTTGATGAGTCCTTAAAAGTTTAATTAAGGATGGTTTCATTAAGCAAAATATATTAAGTTTAATAGGCCTCTGAGGTATCCAACAAGTTAGGAGGAGGAAGCAGGTCCAATGCTCCCTCTCACCAACTAGTGAAAAGCATCGAGTCCATTTAAACTTATTATGTTGCTTAACGGTTCATCCTATGAATACTTCTAATGCTCAGTGAACATTGATGTCTTAATTATCCCTAAGAAAGGGGTAATTATCATTTTCATTTAATTTGAAAATTATGTTAGTGAATTTCCTTAAAGGGCAAGTTGGTGTAACCTGAACACAGCCAATTTTTTAATTAGGCTTAGTGGGATTTCAAGGATGTTTGATTATGTTATGTTTATTTCTCTAATCCTATTTAGTCAATTTTGATTTAGCTTAAGTCACCACTAAGCCCCTAATCCTCATTTAGTCAATTTTGATTTGGCCTAAGTCACCACTAAGCCCTTAAGACCTAGGTGAGTGTCTTAATTAATTTTGAAAAGGGTTAAACTTTAGGTGTTCGTGATTCATGATTTGGATTCTTGTTTAATCAATTTTTGATTTAGCCTAAGTCACCACTAAGCCCTTAAGACCTAGGTGAGTCATTTAGTTAATTTTGATTTAGCCTAAGTCACCACTAAGCCCTTAAGACCTAGGTGAGTGTTTAGTTTTGAAAAGGGTTAAACTTTAAGTGGTCATGATTCATGATTTGGATTTTATTTGACAGTTTAATTAATTTTTAATTTAGCCTAAGTCACCACTAAGCCCTTAAGACCTAGGTGAGTGTCTTAATTAGTAAAAAGGTTTAAGCTTTAAGTGGGCATGATTCATAATTTGAATTTTTATTTGAAAATCAAAATAAGGGTATTAAATTGATTAATAATTGACTTCAAAAGTCACACCCCTAAGTCTAGGATCATTTAATTTTAATAAACTTCAAAATTTTAATAATTTAGAAAATTATTAACTTAATTAAGAAACTGAGATTGGTTTCTACCAATTAACTCCTTGTGTTCCAAACATGAAATAAATTGATTAAGATCATAGGTTGATCCTTTCCCTCCTTGACTTAAGCCTAAATGTTAATTAAGGCTAAATTTCCAAAATTACATATTTGCCCCTAAGGCTCTAACACTTCATAATTTGTCAAATTCAATTCAAATGACTTTGAAATTTTTATCCTACCTCATTCATGGGTCAATCAAGAAATTCCTATCATTTTAAAAAGGCCATTCCTTACCATTGAAAGAGCCTTTATAGATGTGCAGAGAGGTGAGCAAACTATGGGAGTTAGTGATCAAGAGGTTACATTTAATATTGAAAAAACAATGAGATACTCTTCAAAAGAGCAAGAGATTGAATGCTTCAGAATGGATATTATTGAATATTTAAGCCAAGAATATTTCAAGAAAACATTTGCCAGTGAATTTCAAAAGGAATATATGGGATACCAAGATGAGGATAAAATTCAAGATGAATTTATGGAAGTGAGTAAAGAAGATTTGGATAATGTTCAGAAAAAAATTGAGATGTTAGATCATGCAAAAAGTAACAATAACTGATTTCATCTATTGAGAAACCTCTTGAACTAGAACTGAAAACACTTCCTATAAATATAAAGTATGCATTCTTAGGAGATTTATCTACATTACCTATAACAGTATCCTTAGAATTGACTGATGAGCAAGAACAATAGTTATTAGAAAAGATAAAAAGATATAAGAAAGCCTTTGGATGGACATTAGCTAAAGGAATCTGTCCTTCAACTTGTATGCGTAGAATTTTATTAGAAGATCAAGATAAACCAAGAGCTGATCCTCGAAGGAGATTAAATCTTATGATGAAAGAGGTTGTGAAGAAAGAAATTCTTAAATGGTTTGATGCTCAAATAATATATCATATTTCATACAGTGCTTGGGTGAGTCCAATTCATAATGTTCCAAAGAAAGGAGGTGTGACTATAGTGACAAATAATCACAATAAATTAATATAAAAAAGATAAGTCACTGGTTGGAAAATATGCATAGACTATAGAAAATTAAATTCTGCCACTAGAAAGGATCATTTTCTTTTACCTTTTTTGGACCAGATGTTGGATAGGTTGGTTGGGCAAAAATATTTTTGTTTTCTAGATGGATATACCGATTATCTTCAAATACCTATTACTCCAGAGGATTAGGAGAAAACAACATTTAATAGTCCTTATGGAAATTTTGCTTTTCGGTGAATGCCCTTTGGATTATGTAATGCACCTGCAACCTTTCAAAGATGTATGACGTCAATTTTAAGTGATTTAATTTAAAAAGGACTGAAGTCTTTATGGAGAATTTTTCTCTATTTGGAACTTCATTTGAAATATGTCTAAATCATTTAAATAAAGTTTTGGAACGATGTGAAAAGACTAATTTCATACTGATCTAGGAGAAAAGTCAATTTTTGGTTGTAGGAGGAATTATGCTTGGGTATAAAATTTCAGAAAATAACATGAAAGTAGATTATGTAAAAATTCAGGTTATATTAAACCTACCTCTACCTACTACAGTAAATAGAGTTAGAAGCTTTTTAGAACATGCTTGATTTTACAGGCGATATATCAAAGATTTTTCAAAAATTACTAAACCATTATGCCAACTTCTGGAAAAAAATACAAACTTTGACCTCAACCAAGATTTCCTTAAAGCCTTTAAAACTTTAAAGAAAAAATTGATCACTACTATGATTTTTTTCACTTGATTGGGAGAAACCTTTTGAATTAATGTGTGATGTTAGTGATTATGCAATTGGAGCTATTTTAAGTTATCAAATGAACTCAAAATTTTTTGAAATTTTTATAATTAGTTCACTGGATCATAAACCACAGTGGAGATAAAAAAGCAAGTCATTCAATTGTTTATATTTTCCAAAATTAATTATTTTAATGATTTAGTGTTCATAAAAATTAAGTACATTTTAAATGACTTGCCCATGAAATTATTTCCAAAAGCTTCTCTGGTCACGATGGACCCTCCAAAATTTTCTTAGAATTTTCTAATCAATATGCTAATTTCCATGATTATTTTAAGGAAATGATAAAATTTTTTTTGGGATTTAATAACCAATATGCTAATTTCCATGATTATTTTAAGGAAATGATGTGAAGAATTTTAAAAAATATGGATCTCTGTATAGGAACCTCCTCTAACTTTAGAAAAATCAGAGGATGTTTCCCCTGTATAAGAACCTTCACTGACTTTGGAAAAATCAGAGGATATTTCCCTTGATAGAGGGTACAACATGCCAAAGTTTTAAGCCAAGGTGATGTATCAATATGCATGGAGAATCAAATATCCCAAACAATGTTTATTTAATTAAAAATATTTTATGCATCAAATGGACTTGAAGTTTATTCCACATTATTTTCCTTTATTCATTGAGCAAGATGGTATTTTTATTTTATTTTTGTGATTTTTCTACATAAAGTTATGGATTTTTGAAGTTTAGGAAGTTTAAATAAATAGAAAAAGCCCTATTTTTCTACTTATCCACGCGGCGCCATGTAGATCCTAGGTAGCTCCGAAACTCCATGCTGCGCACTCCTATTTGATGTTGCTGTCCATGCCAGCAGCCACGCATCCCACTGCTTATGTAAAGAAGCGTTCTCTGACTTCATCTTAGCAATCCATTTGATACACGCGCGATCAGACGGCGCGTGGTCATCATCCCCAATGGCTTAGGCCGAGAGCTGTCCACCTTCATGGCTTATGATCTCTCTCATTTCTCAACCAAATTAAGTGATTTTTTTTAAATGCTCGTCTTAGTGAGACAAACACATCCATTCGGTTAATGTGTCATGAAATTAAGCCCAAGTTAATGGAGATTCAAAATAGGCTCAGGAGGAGGAGAAGTTTTATACCTTTGCTCTGAGAAGGGAGGCTTCAATCAAAGGTGCTCGACACTTTCTTTGGTGTCCAAGGAGGCTAGGGATTAAGCTTCTTCCTATAGTGTAAGGCCTAGATATGAATTCGACCAAGCTCGATTTCAGGTGTTGGTCTAGAGCTATAGTGGAGGCTATTTCAGAGGGTAATTTAATGGGGCTTTGTCTTCTCTTGCTGTTGTGAAGGTGTGGGCACAAGTATGCTTGTTTGGTGGAGGTTTGAGAGATGTCCTGTTTCTGCCCTAATTTTAAGCTCAAAATTAGGGTTATAAAGGGGTAATCAAGGCAGTGGAGTGATTGGAATGGGCTATGGAGGTCTCAAGGAAGCTCTGCGAGTGATTTGAGGGACTCTCTTTGAGAAAAATTTAGCACACCTCTCATGGCTGTGGAAGTGAGTTTTTATAATATTGGCCATGGGGTGGCTCTCAAGGCATAAGTTTGGGTGCATTGTGGTGCTTAGGTGGAGGGCAGTTCATGGGGTGGCTCTCAGGGCATAAGTTTGGGTGCATTGTGGTGCTTAGGTGGAGGGCAGAGGAGCTCCCAATTTGATTACTAGGTTTGATTTGGGTGAGGTGCCATGTGGGTGGCTCTCAGTTTTGACTTTTTCCGTCCACTAGGCTAGCCAGCCGGTGAGGGGGAGGTGGCTAGGAGCTCAGGGCATCCAGAGGAATCCATCACAACAATTTAATGCAAATGTGGTTTGATTTGGCAAAGCTATCTTAAGCATGTGCATTTTTGGAAATAATATCCCTTAAATTGGGGGAGCTTTGGTCCATGGCATGATTTAGGTGGTTTCATAGTGTTTGTACTGGTCATGAAGTCCAACTAATGGCTGGGGTGGAGTTAATTTTGTGACTTTAGGGTGGTTAGGTCACATTTAGTGCATGGGTCCAAATGGGTGCAAATGACCAAATATTGGGTTTTTTCAAGGATAACCATGTCAATTGGCTCAAATAAATATTGCATTTGGTGTAGATGATCATAAGGAACAACTTTGGTGAAGAATGGAAGTGGTTTTGAGTTCAAAAAGGGTCAATTTGAGGGAATTTTGAATTTTAATCAATTTGGTTATGTTGGGCTAGGCTTGGGTCTAGCTGGGGGTCAATTTGAAGGAACTTTGAACTTTAATCAAATTGGTCATGTTGGGCTAGGCTTGGGTCTTGGTCAATTTGAGGGAATTTTGAACTTTAATCAATTTGGTCATGTTGGGCTACGCTTGGGTCTAGCATCAATTTGAGGGAATTTTGAACTTTAATCAATTTGGTCATGTTGGGCTAGTTTGGCTCTATCTTAGGTTAGCCTTGGGATAAGTCCAAATTTATTGTCTCAAATGGTCAATAAGGACCTCATGAAGAGTTTTAAACATGAATTGGATGCCAATTTGGAGGTTAAGGATATCAATTAGGTGAAATTTAGGGACTTAGCCAATTTGGGGCTAAATTTGGGAATTTTGGATTTAGGCAAAAATCAAATGGATGCCTCATGAAGAGTTTTCAACATGAATTGGATGCCAATTTGGAGGTTAAGGCAATCAATTGGGGGAAATTTGGGGACTTAGCCAATTTGGGGCTAAATTTGGGAATTTTGGATTTAGGCCAAAATAAAATAGATTTAAATAGTTTTGAATATGAATTGGATGCCAATTTGGAGGTTAAGGCAATCAATTGGGTGAAATTTGGCTAAATTTTGGAATTTTGGATTTAGGCCAAAATCAAATGGATTTGAGGCATCACTAAGGCAAATTGATGGTTTATTTTGATGTATAGGAATGTTATCAAGATTTTTAAACACTAATTGGGATCAATTAACTACGCTATGGGTTCAATTTGGTGAGATTAGGTCATATGGTCAAAATTGGGGTTTTGACCTAAATCAATATTAGGCTCAAATCATGGGCCAATTAAGCTTGGACTTGGTTTAGTTTGGCCATATCAAAAGTGAATTTGAGTTTAGGATTGAAATTGGGGTCAATTGATATCAAATTGATGGACATTTGTGTTGAATTTGGGGAATTTGGGTCCTTAAAGGAAAATTTGGGGATTTTGGTTAACGATGGTCAAATTGGGTTATGTGGTAGTTAAGAGAAATTAAATTGCAAATATTTGGAATTTATTCAGATTTTTTGAGAATTTTTTGGAATTTTTGGAATTTTGGGTTATGGAGGGGTATTTTGGTAATTTGGCGGTGCTTTAGGGGTAAAAGGCCAAGATGGGTATTTTGGTAGAGTTGAGGTACCAAACATCACTAACAGCAAAACCATAGCCCTAGGGCTTGTAGGTTTAGGGGACCATCTACATGAGTATCCCAAAAGATTAAGGGACCTAGGCTAGAAATTTGAGTTCAGGGTTGTGAGTGATTGTGGGTGCAGATAAGTGTAGTGAGTATAGTGAGTGCCTTAGCTCCAGACCAACACCCAGGGTCAACCTTAAGGTCCAGCAGTCCTAAGGGTGACTCATCTTGAGTTTTACCAACACCCAAGATCAACCCTAAGGTCCAGCAATCCTAAGGGTGACTCATCTTGAGTTTCCCCCTATAGTGACCTTACCTACTAAGTGCTAAAGGTTAGGACCAATATGTGGAACTTCAAGTTGAGTAAATAAGATTTTGGAATTTCTAGTGGTGTGGGTGCCTTTTCTAGTTTTCTAAGAGTAGTCTTTAGGAAAATCCTATGGCTAGACTTTAGGCTACTAAAAAGGAAAAACTAAACCTCAACCAAAAGTGAGGTCAACAGGGTAGAAACTCACTTGTCGCCTTTTCATAATATGAGCAAAATCATAATTTCCCTAATCATCATGACTTGGAAGTCAATTAAGATCAAATTATTTTTAAATGATGGGCTTAAGCTATGAAGATAAAAATTTAAGCCTAAAATTGATGACGATGTGATCTTTCAATAATAATATATGTCACTTAAACCAAAATTTCAACCACCACAATTTTCTCCAATTATGATTGTTAAGGGCTTGGTAGTGACCTAGGCTCGATGTCTAAACTCAATTGATAGGATTTAGAAGATAACATGATTGGTGATTAACATCTTTAATAACTACAAGTCTAACTTTAATTATATGCACCACAATCTTTTGTGACTAAAACCTGTCTTAACCGCACCTACCCACATAACTCTTAAATGAACATAAAATGTTTAATTGAGTTTCTTAGTCTTGGGATAAAAAAAATACAAGTTTCCCCGAGTAATGGGATGACCCTAGCTTTACTTTGTGTGATTAGTAGAATGATATGATAAGTTCTAAATGACCTCAAAATAATTCAAGAAAATCTCCAAGTAGTTCAGGGTCATGCTACGAGCACTTTGAAATCATTTGAATATTTCAAAGGGCAAATCAAACTTGCCATATTTTGTTCTAAAATCACCCATTAAGGTCTTTGAAGGCTCAATAGAGTCATACTTTGGGGTTTGGTAGCTATACCTTCATCTACTCCTACAATTTAAAGACTTTGCAAGAATATATATATGTTGCCAAAGCTAACCTTTCAGGTGGAGGAATGAGAAGAATCCACAGGAAAATTTTTAAATTATTATATTTACCTTTCTATACTTATTTTCTCGAACTTGCATGTTCAACAACGATCTCACCCTACATGTCAAAACCAAAACTCTTAGGATAGCTGCAAAACCAAAAGCCAAAATTTAAAAATTAAATAAGATAAAATTCACTGCCATAACATTCAAAATATAAAACAACTCAAAATTTAATCACAAACATCACAAAATAAAAATTGCAACTAAATTAAAACATCTTTATTGAATGATCCGGAGTCCCCGGAGGAGGTAACCTATGGTTGCTAATGAGATTTCTCATGGTCTAAATGAATGTACGGAACTCATTGAGTTGAGTTTTGTAAATTCAATTGGAGTAAGTGAATCTGAAAGTAAATAGTGGTGCCAATATAAGGAAACCGTAGGATCATAACCGGTGTCGCTTTAATCAACTTTAACATCCCCATAATACTTAAATAATTTTAATCATAGGAAACATTTGATTTGATATCAAAACTTGACACATTAGAAAACTTAAACTCGCTACGACGAAAAGCTTGAAGGTAGCATTGGGGGCAGCACGACTATCTTCAACAACAAAACATGTCTCCATCAGCTAAACCATTCTTTCTTTAGAGTTAAACAACAAGCCATAGGATTTCAAGTTTGTTCTCTTAGTGCGACATAAATCCTCAACCTATGTTTAGGCCTTCGTATGGCTCTACTATACTATTTAAGCCCTAACCTGTTTTTTGATTCTGAGGTTATCGTTCGTCACGACATAAACCCACACATCTTCCATGTTGTTTGTGTGATTGTTTCACATGAATGTAAGACTTAAATTAATAAAATTGGTATGATGAAACATCTAAATAATTTCCTTCTTGAAATTGAAGTCAAATAGTAAGATAGTTTTGGAAGTCACTGAGGTTCTCCTCAGGATCCGTGACATCCCCTAGTCCTTCTTTCATTGGCTTCCAGAATAAATGTTCTAAATTTTAGTCATTCCCATTTCACACCTCTCTATCTGATATCATTGAAAAGTCCTATTCCTTTGAATTCCTTGAAGGTATTATCCTCCGATTTTTATCGGAGTTTTCTTAGGTGACTCCGTTTATCTAAAATGTAATTAACTATAAGGGTTTGCCCTTGTAAGAAGCTTTTATGATAATATAAACGCTGTTTAATTTTTTATATTAAATAATGGAACTTGTCGGCTTATAAATAAAATGGTTTTCGCAGACCAAACGGATGACATATAATCTTTTGTTTATTTAATCAAGCCTTACCAGAAAATAATGTGCTTATCCCTTAGGATAGATACATTTCTTGCGGTATTTGGCTTGTTTATTTAAATTACTGAGAACATGAGATCGGTTCGGTCTTGTATTTTCAAAATTTAAAATATTATCTATCAAATTATTTATATATATATATATATAT
>JXCR01079066.1:15898-74284 GCA_002079205.1 Phalaenopsis hybrid cultivar
TATATATATATATATATATATATATATATATATTAAATTATATTAAAACAGGTGTTGGGATATCCATCATAGCAACCGACGATTCAACAACTCTTCAACTTTTTTAGTGCCCACTTTTGTAGTTAATACTCAAACTTTGCACTTTACTTTTTTTTAGTTTAAACTATAATAATATATTTGAGAACTATTTACAAGCATTTGAAACTTCCCGTAGGATCGATAACTAGTACACCATTAGAGCCCTTTATTACTTGAGTGATACGTATATTTGCATTATTTTTAAAAGGGGATTTGGCAATTCTAAAGAGTTTTAAAGATACACTATTTTTTGTTAAAATTACTTTTGATGGGATTACATTGCATATTTATTATAATATTTGTCGTGTGTATTTTGTAAATTTGAAAATTAATTACAAAATTAACATACTAAATCTGCGTGCATCAAGTTTTTGGTGTCGTTGTCGGGGATGTAACGGAAAGTAATAGTTGTAGGTTATTTTATTTTTATATTGAAAAAAAAAACTAAAAAAAGAGTGTTTATAGTTTAGCTTGAACACTTTCTTATTTAAGCGTGTTTGCTTATTTTAAATCACTTATTTCATTTTTTTATGCGTAGTTTAAGACCTGAAAATTGAGTACCTTACAATTTTGAATAAGAAAGAACTATTAAAAAATTAGAAAACAAAAAAAAGAGATAGATCATATTAGCAATATGGCTTGCAATTTGAGTAATTGTGGAAATGAAAATAAATGTTATCAGAGACCTTTAAGAGATTATGCTAATACTACATCAGATGAAATTCATTTAAGTATCTGTTGTAGCTACCAATTCATTTGAGCTTAAACCTACTATTATCCAAATGATTCAAAATAATCAGTTCTGGGGAACACCAACTGAAGATCCTAATTTACACCTTGCTAGTTTACTAGAATTGTGTGCTACATTTAAATATAATAGAGTGTCGAATCATGTCGTCAGACTTAGACTTTTTCCTTTTCCATTAAGGGGCAAAGCTAAGATGTGGTTAAACTCGTTAGCACCTGGATCAATCAGAACTTGGGGAGATTTATCAAAAAAAAATTTATCTATATATTTCCAACCTTTAAACACTATAAAGCTTAGATATTATATTGCATCTTTTTGCCACTTTGAATGAGAATCAATTTATGAAGCCTAGGAAAAATTCAAAGGTATTCTTTGAAAGTGCCCACACCATGCGTTATCAAATTGGTTAATAATCCAAACTTTTTATAATGAGTTGGTTGGATCTCTTAAATCTATAATTGACACTGCTGGTGGTGGATCATTAATTTCGAAACCATTCGATGAAGCATATTCATTAATTGAAAAGATGGCTATTAATAATTTTTAATGACCATGTGAAAGGTACATCCAAAAAGAGTAGTTAGTATTCATGATTCTGCTGCAATATCCATGTTAGCTGCACAAATAGCTGCTAAATCAAAGAAGATAGATCAATATGGAATGAATTATTCTCAAACATCACCTGTTCTTGAAAAAAATTCATTGGGACAAATGATAGAATCTCAATGTTCTTATGAGACCTTAAATTTAATAAATACTTGCTATAATAATCCTTATTTCAACTATTATAATCCCGATAGGAAGAATCATCCAAATTTTAGTTTGAGTAACAATAACTCTAATGTTGCAAATCCGTAATAAGGAAACAACACTGTAAGCCCATTGGGAGACTCCAACAATCAAGGAAATCCAACTTATAAACCTTATTGTCCCCCAAGATTTAATCATTTGTAAAGGAGAAAAATTTATCAATAGAAGAATTAATATTGCAAATGGAAAGTCAATTGCAAAGTCAAGGAGCTACTATTAGAAACATGGAAAATCAATTGAAATGTATTGCTACCGCACTTAGCAATAGACCTCCAAGAACATTTCCCAGCAATGTTGAAGTAAATCCTAAAATTTAGAATAAAGGGCAAGTTAAAGCTATTCAACTTCGAAGTGGAAAAGAATTGGAAAACAATGTTCAAGAAGAAGTTGAACTTAAAAAAGATGAGGTGGAAAATGAAAAAATGGGTAAAGATTTTCATTTTAAGTTAGAATGTTCTATTAAACCAATGAAAATCACAATAGATAGAGCACCACCTCCATTTCCTCAAGGATTGAAGTAGAAAATTAAAGATAACCAATTTTAGTAAATTTTTAGATATATTGAGCAAATTAATGATAAACATTTTATTTGTTGAAGCTTTGGAACAAATGTAAAGCTATGTGAAGTTCATGAAGGATATACTTAATAAGAAATTGAAGTTTGTAGATAATGAAACTGTTGCACTCAGTGAAGAGTGTAGTGTTATAATTCAAAAAAAAGCTTCCCATAAAGACTTATCAGATCCTGGAAGTTTAATAATTCCTTGTGCTATTGACGAACGATTTTATGAAAAAGCTTTATGTGATTTAGGAGCCAGTATTAATCTTGTGCCGTTATCAATTTTTAAAAGGTTGGGCTTATGAGATATTTCACCTACGACTGTAACTCTTCAATTAGCTCATCGTTCGATTAGCTATCCTAAAGGAGTTATAAAAGATGTTTTAGTAAAAGTTGATAAATTTATCTTTCCTTTGGACTTTATTGTATTATATATGGAAGAGGATAGAAGAATATCCTAACATTTTAGGAAGACCATTCCTTACCATTGAAAGAGCCTTTATAGATGTGCAGAGAGGTGAGCTAACTATGGGAGTTACTGATCAAGAGTTTACATTTAATATTGCAAAAACAATGAGATACTCTTCAAAAGAGCAAGATATTGAATGCTTCAAAATGGATATTAATGAATATTTAAGCCATGAATATTTCAAGAAAACATTTGAAAGTGAATTTGAAAAGGAATATATCGGATACCAAGATGAGGATAAAATTCAAGATGAATTTATGGAAGTGAGTAAAGAAGATTTGGATAATGTTAAGAAAAAATTTAAGATGTTAGATCTTGCAAAAAGTAAGAATAATCTGATTTTATCTATTGAGAAACCTCTTGAACTAGAACTGAAAACACTTCCTATACATATAAAGTATGCATTCTTAGGAGAATTATCTACATTACTTGTTATAGTATCCTTAGAATTGACTGATGAGCAAGAAAAATAGTTATTAGAAAAGTTAAAAAGATATAAGAAAGCATTTGGATGGATATTAGCTGATATTAAAGGAATCTGTCCTTCAATTTGTATGCATAGAATTTTATTGGAAGATCAACAGAAACCAAGAGCTGATCCTCGGAGGAGATTAAATCTTATGATGAAAGAGGTTGTTAAGAAAGAAATTCTTAAATGGTTTGATGCTCGAATAATATATCATATTTCATACTGTGCTTGGGTAAGTCCAATTAATAATGTTCCAAGGAAAGGAGGTGTGACTATAATGACAAATAATCACAATAAATTAATAAAAAAAAGAGAAGTCACTGGTTGGAAAATATGCATAGATTATAGAAAATTAAATTCTTCCACTAGAAAGGATCATTATCTTTTACCTTTTTTGGACCAGATGTTGTATAGGTTGGCTAGGAAAAAATATTTTTGATTTATAGATGGATATATTGGTTATCATCAAATACCTATTACTCCAGAGGATCAGTAGAAAACAACATTTACTAGTCTTTATGGAACTCTTGGTTTTCGGTGAATGCCCTTTGGATTATGTAATGCACCTGCAACCTTTCGAAGATGTATGACGTCAATTTTAAGTGATTTAATTGAAAAGGGACTGAAGTCTGTATAGAGGATTTTTCTCTATTTGGAACTTCATTTGAAATATGTCTAAATCATTTAAAGAAAGTTTTGGAACGATGTGAAAAGCCTAATCTCATATTCAACTGGGAGGAAAGTCAATTTTTGGTTGTAGGAGGAATTATGCTTGGGCATAAAATTTCAGAAAATGACATGGAAGTAGATCATGTAAAAATTCAGTTTATATTAAACCACCTCAACCTACTACAATAAAAGGAGTTAGGAGCTTTTTAGGACATGCTGGATTTTACAGGCGATATATCAAAAATTTTTCAAAAATTACTAAACCTTTATGCCAACTTATAGAAAAAGATACAAAATTTGACCTCAACCAAGATTTCCTTAAAGCCTTTAAAACGTTAAAGGAAAAATTGATCACTACTCCTATGATTTTTTCACTTGATTGGGTGAAACCTTTTGAATTAATGTGTGATGCTAGTGATTATGCAATTGGAGCTATTTTAGGGCAGAAATATGATAAGAATTTTAAAGTTATATACTATAATAGAAAGACTCTTAATGATGCTCAGATTAACTACACCACCACTGATAGACAATTATTAGCTATTGTATATGCTTTTGATACCTTTAGATCATATCTGATTAGAGCAAAATGTATACCATATACTGACCATTCGACCATTAAATATTTGATGCAAAAGAAGGATGCTAAACCAAGATTAATTAGATGGTTACTTCTTGTGCAAGAGTTTGATTTTGTGATAGTTGATAGAAAGTTGATAGATAGTCAAATTGCTGATCATCTATCTAGGCTAGAACAAGAAGATATACTCGATATGGAAAAATGAATTCATGAATCTTTTTCTGATGAACAACTTTATTCTGTAAAAGGATGGGAAATACATTGTTATGCTGAAATTATAAATTATATTGTTAGTGGTATTTTATCTATTGAACTTACAAAATAATAGGAAAAAAAATTCATTTATGATGCAATATTATATTTTTGTGATGACCCTTATTTGTATAAATAATGCAAAGATTTAGTAATGAGACAATGTGTGCCTTATAGAGAAGTTCAGGAAATTATTCAAAAATGTCATGATTCTGAATTTGGAGGTCATTTTTGGAATGAAAAAACTATTCATAAAATTTTGCAATCTGGATTTTATTGACCTACTCTATTTAAAGGTGTTAATATATACATAAAAACATCTGATCGGTGTTAGAGAGTAGGTAATATTTCAAAAAGAAATGAAATACCTCTAATTTTTAATTTGGAAATTGAAATTTTTGATGCATGGGGATTGGATTTTATGGGACCCTTTATACCTTCATTCAAAAATATTTATATATTGATTATAGTAGATTATGTTTTGAAATGGATTAAAGCAATTTCTTTACCTCGATGTGATGCTCAGTGTTTCAAAATTTTTAATTAAAAATATTTTAACAAGATATGGAATGCCAAGAAAAATCATTACCGATGGAGATCTTAATTTAGAAATGCAACATTTGCAAGATTAGTAGAAAAATATAATATAATGCATAAAATTGGAACTGCTTATCATCTTAAAACTAGTTGTTTAGAAAAAGTATCTAATCATGAAATTAAGAGAATTTTGGAAAAGATTGTTAATCCTAGTAAAATGGATTGGTCTGCTACATTATATACGACATTATAGGCATACAGGACAACTTATAAAAAACCTATAGGAATGTCCTCTTGTAGATTAATTTTTGCGAAGACTTATCACTTACCAGTAGAGTTGAGAATAAAGCTTACTGGGCCATAAAGGAATTCAATTTTAATTTGACAGAAGCTAGTGAGAAGTGATCATTGTAATTGAATAAGTTTGAAGATATTAGAAATGAATCTTATGATGATGTGAGGATTTATAAAGAAAAGCTGAAAGAATGGCATGATCGGAAGATAATAAAAAAGGAATTTAAACCGGGTTTAGAAGTTTTATTGTGTAATACATGATTGAAATTATTTCCTTGGAACCTGATGTGTAGGTGGAAAGGGCCATTTAGAGTTATAAAAGTCTATCCCTACGGAGAAATTAACATTGAAAATCCCAAGACTAGAAGGATATTTAAAGTGAATAGGTATAGATTAAAACCATATTTTGATGGTCAAAGACCAGCTTTAAAAAAGACTATAATGTTGGGTCATCGAGAATAAAGACTGGGAATGTCGAACTAACGCACTTAGTGGGAGACAATCTATTTGTATTGTTGTTTAGTTTGCTTTTGAGTTTTTGTTCAAAATATTTGATGTATATTTATAATTTTGTCTGTGTATATAGACCGTGTATTTGAGAAAATATTTAGAACCATCTTTATTTACCTAATTTTATGGAAAAATTGAGAATTTATTGGATTGAAATTGAAATAGTGTTGTTTTTTGAACTGAAGCATGATGCGTCAAATTTTAAAGAGCTGGTGCATGATGCACCGCAGTGACAAAAATGACTTAAAATTTTTTAAAATGTGGTTTTTGGTGGTTTCTTCTTTTTATAACTATGCAGTCAATAGCAAGCAACTGGGCTTGGACATCCATCCACTATTTTCTTACTATGCAGTCAATAGCAAGTATCTTACGAAAGTTGGGAAAAGGTGCTTCTTCCTTGGAATCCAAAGGATCCAGAAGTCCATTGCAGTTGTACTTGAATGTGAGATGAAAATGATATGAATGGATTGAGGGATCAGGAATCCTAGAATTCATCACCTATTCAACCTTAGTTCAATTCAAATGCACTTTTGAATAAGACCAAGTAGATAGAAAAAGAGGTGCAAAATCTAATGCATGCAAAAGGAAATATTTCTGAAATGTTAGATCATCTAGATTGGAGACTGAAAGAAAATTTTAAACATACTGATCGTATTGAAGATGGTTTGGTGTGTGTGTTCAAGAAGCATGCTTGGAGTGGGGAGGATTCAACTGATGAGTTTCCTTACAGATACTTCTACAACTTGTATGTGCACTACCAATCTCTGCAAGATATCTAGGAGGATAAGACTGAAAAAGTTGTTTGAACCTAGTTTATGCACGGAACGTTTTGTGTAGTACTGTTTGTTTTAGTTACTTTGTTGTGTTGGATTGCATTTACTTTTATTTTTGAACTTTATCTATGTTTATGTTTTGTATTTAGATGTTTAGATTTCAGTGATAGGATGTTTGGCTTGCTTTAAAACACTGAAACAAATGTTTGTTGACTTGATAAATGTTAGTTTGTAATAGCAAGGATTTTATATATAAAAGTGAGTTTTATGTTGTTTGTGAAAGGTTGTTGTTAGAATAATATTTATCTATGTTTAGAAATGATCATTTGAGTTAATTCGAGGTTGACGTAAAGCGAAACAAAGCAGTTTTCCACAAAAATCAAAATCTGGTGAATTTGTGCTTTGACACATGATGTGCCAGAATAGCGCATGATGCACCGTTTTACACAGTATTGGCGCAGGATGTGCCAGATTTGATGCAGGATGCGTTAAAAACCAAAACACACCTGATTTCCTAGAAACCACAAAATTGCATGGACAAGCTCCATTTTCAATGCTTGGGTCATCTCTTACCTCTAAACCTTTACCTAAGGCTTTACATTGAGGGCAATAGAGAAGATTTTGGAGGCCAAATATCATAGATTTCATCTTCTCTTAGTAAGAGCTTCACTTTAACTTTGAAATTTTTTATTTTCACCATGGGTTTTTCCTACATTGTGGAAGATCCAAAATTTGGGATTTTTTTATGAAAAAGCTTGAAGAAAACTCATGGTGAAAATTTTCTTACCAAATAATCTTACTTTAGGAGTTATACTTTTAATTTAGCAATTTATTTAGAATTTATTTGAATTTTCATAGATTTTCCAATGGCTCCCCGAGTGAAGAGAGGAAGGACATCTGAGGCCTTCGATTCATGAAGATTCGTTAACTTCAAGGCCCAACATAGTTATAAGACTCAAATGGAGACCAAAAGATTGATCGAAGAAGAGGCGTTTGAAAACTCGAGTGGAAAGATCGAAAGGTTGATCCTCGCTACAAATAGTGAAAAATTCTGCTACTTCAACGCAGTAGGAATTTTCCCTATGATTCAGAAGTTTTATGCTAACCTGAGGTTCACTGAGGGTGATCACATCTTGGTTAGAGGTAAGCAAGTTGAATTTACTGATCAGATACATGTTTTTTATGGACTAAAAAATGTATATCATGATGAGTACGCTGCATTCGTGATGACTGATTCATTTCTGGATGAAGAGTTTGCCTTTTAGACTGATAAAAAAGGAGAATGGAAGATTAAGAATAACAAAATAGTTAACTTCTCTGCTTCCCTATTGACTAGTCAGTCAAAGGTACGACATCACTTTATTCCTGCTAAGTTATTACCAGCAAATCATCTTGCAGATGTTACAGAAGATAGAGCGGTGTTGAACTATTGCATTAAGAACATGGAAAAAATAAATGTTGGTGCACTCATAGTTCATCATGCTCGATAAATAGCTTGTAGTTCTACAACTAGTGGTTTGGGATATCCTGCTCTGATTTTTACTTTATGTCAGCAATCAAGAACAGAGTCCCATAGAAATGAAGAAAGATTACAGCCATAAAATCCTTTTGGGAGGCATATGATTCAGAGAGTGGAATCTTTTTTTGAATCTATAGGTGGTAGAAGGGATAGACCCTCTACAACAGCTGCATGAGCATCTACTTGTCGCTCTGCTTCACTTGAAAATATTATGAAGCAGCTTATGATTCAGCAAATGAACATAATTAATTTGAAAAGTCAGATTAGAGAGATTGGAGCAAGAAATGCTTATAATGATGAATATTAGCATAGAAGAGTTTGAGAATGCTATTGTAAGATATCTTAGGGGTGAGCCCAATAAAAAATTTCCTCCTTGCTCTAGTTTAACTACTTATGCTCCTATTCATGATGAAGACGAGGAAGAAGAAAAAGAAGATGATGATGATGAGGAAGGTGTTGAAGAGTGATATTTTTATGAGTCTAGCTTAGTTTGTTTTGATGTTTGTTTGTTATTTGAGATTGTATTTTGATGTACTTTTATTTGGGAACTATTAAAGTAAAGACTTTTATGTTGTGTTGTGGACTGAAATTGTAATAGTAATAGTAAATTTCCTAAAAAAATTACAGTTGTTAAAGGTTTTATGTTGTGTTCTAAATATCCTAAATATGACAAATTGCAATTCTTCTTGAAATGAATAGAGATTCAGAAATGTTAAATTTGATTACTAAATACTCTTAAACTTAGAGTTCGAAACTAAGTTATTAAAGGTTTTTCTTAAAATTTGTTATTCTATTTATTAAACTAAAGTAAATAAGTTATGAGTTTATCCCTATCCTAATTCATTAGCTTTTATGTAATAAAAGTGTCACTTGAGGACAAGTAACATTTAAGATAGGGAAATTTTGATACACCAAAATAATATGTTATTTTAAGTATGTATTTTATGCCTATTTTTGGTGATATTGCACTTAAAGAAGAGTTTTTTTTGTATTTTAGTTACATGTATAACCTTTTTAAGCATTTGGAGCAAAAGTAGCAAAAAAGATGAAATTCGGAGCCAAAATAGTGAATTTTGGGAATCTCGCACATGATACGCCAGATTGGTGCATGATGCGTCGTTTGACAGAGCCTTGTGCATGATGCACCACATCTGGCGCCAGATGTGCCAGAGATGAGTTTTTGAGGATTAAAGCAGTTCGAGGCAAATTTTGCTCGAATTTTTAAAGGGACACTTGTTCTGAACACCTTTTGGAGTAATTCAATGCATCTAGACACTTTTGAAGGTTCTTTTATGAAGGGATATGTCTCTTGGATCAAATGACACATCTATTGAATTAAAAAGAGTTGACTTTTGCAGAGAATTTCAGAGGGAAATTTAAATTATTTTTAAAGGAAGCAGCCCAAAATAAAAGAAGAAGACTTCAGGGAATTTGGGGGTGACGTGAAAGGGGTGGCGTGAAAGGCAAGAGGAAGAGATAGAGAGAGAAATTCAAGGGCTTGGATATTTTCTTCTAGGGTTGTAAGAGGAGAGGGAAGGTGGGAGATTTCTTCTTCATTACACTTCTAGGAGAGAATTTAGAGTGCTTGTAAAGAAAGAAAAGCTTAAATATAACTTTTAGGGATTTGCTTGGGAAGAATTGTGAGATAAGTTGTGTATTTTATTTGTTTTATTTTAAAAACTTATTTTTATATATGGAATCTATGTTTTGTCGTATCCTTCTCATGAATTCTTATTAGTCTTCTTTATCCCTCTCCCTACTTTAAAATATGGTTTTATGAAGAAGTAATTTTGTTTTCTATGGTTTTAAAAGTTAATAATTTGTGATGATTCGAACTTCGATCTTCATTTAGTTTTTGATCTTCCCAATTTAAATGTTAAAATGTGTTGAGAAACATATGTTCCAAAAGGGCTATGATTTCTACAACATGGGGATAATATCATTTAATTTTATGGGAGAGTATGTCATCCATGGAATTGAGTGCAAATAAATAGTGAAATATGCATTGTTAGATGTATAATTGGATATTTTAAGGTTTCAGATTAAAATCTGTAATTTGGTCCACTTGATTAGGAACTAATGCGAGATTTTTAACCCTCAGGGGAGGGAGTAGTGGGAGTTCTAGAGTGGCAGCTAGTATCCTCCCGACCTAAACAAAAAATTAGGGACCAAACTATGAATTAGTCAACGTTCTTTGTAGCACTTGAAAGAGGGTAAGAAATAGTATTGCTTTTATTTGACACAAAACAGTTTGTATATTTTTTTTTCAAAATAATTTAATTTCTTCATAATTCATATGCTCATTGTAAGGGGAATGATGCTTTCTTAAATTTGAACTTTCCTTCAACAAAAATTTCATTTAGTATTTGTAATTTTACTTTCAAAAGTTTAGTTTTTGGTTTATTTAACTTTGTCTTTCAACTGATTTTCAAATAACCTTCAATTTAGTAGTTAATATTCAAACTTTTCACTTTACCTTTTTTTAGTTTAAATTATAATTATAATCTTAAGAACTATTTACATGTATTTCCAACTTCCTTGTAGGATAAATATTTAGAACTCCATTAGAGCCATTTATTACTTGAGCGATACGTATACTAAATGAAATTTTGGTGCTCTAAATGTGTATTAGACTTAAAAAATATTTTTTAGAAAACTTTTCCAAAATTAAGATTTTCTTTATGTTAAGTAGTAAAAGCATAATTTTATACTTTTATACTAAATATCTCAAATCCAAAATTCATCTTTATTATTAAAAACTTTTACTTAAGTTTATTACATTATTTATAAGCTCAAAATTATAGTTATCACAAGCTAACCCAACATACCACAAGTTATATTAAAATAATTTTTGAAAATATATTTTACTTAGGAGAAATAAGGTTTAGTTTTTCAAAAATTTTCTCCCTTCCTCCAAGCTTAAATTTAAAATTAGTTTAAAATAGTTAAGCTTATAATAAGCATGAAGAAAGAGAAGAATTTAAAATTTCTTAGCAGGAGAACAGTACAGGTATAATAAAAAATAGGTGCTGAGTAGTAGACTATTTAAATTAAATCAGGAATATCATGAGAAGCTTGCAAATATAAAACGCTACTCTAACACATATCCAATACTAAATAAAAGGATAGAAAAAAGTAGCATTGAAAATAGAATTATTTCTAGCAATCCTACACAGTCATACATCAAAAGTCAAAACATAGTAAATAATAAACAGATCAACAATAGAAAAGTAAAAAGGCCTAGTCATCTTCTTAAACATCATCATCATTGTGAAAATCAAATGATATATCTTCATCCATATATTTCAAGCCTGCATAAGGAGTAAATCAAGGGTAAGTAGGAAACTCAGCTGACTGGTTTCCCTTCATGAATTTCACTATTGCCTCATCATAATCGGCATCACATTTACTTTTTCTTTTAACATAATCTATCATGTGATCAAATTTACTTTCCATATCTTCCATATGACACTACATCAAAAACATATCATACTGGTGCTCTAAATATCTATCACCCAAAACATCCCAAAAACCAGATGGAGGCTCAGTAGCAGTGGAAGTAGAAGGTCTAAAAGTAGAAGGCCTAGAAGTAGTAGTATAAGGTGCATCATGAGCTCTATCTCTAGGTCATTCGTACACATCTACATTAGCCTTCCCAATGGATTAAAGTAGCTTCAAGTGCTCCTCCTAATGTTCAAACTTTACTCTAGAGTCTTTAACAATAGTAAATATCAAAGATTGAAAACCAAGACCTGATGTTGTACTAGTTCTAGCAAAAGAACTAATAATTTCATAAATAATAGAGCCAAAATCTATAGGTTTCATCTCTTGAATGTAGTAATTTAATATGGCTCTATCTCTTGTTACCTCACTTAATGGATTTAGAGGAAGGAAGTGAGCAGAAATAAAATAATGTCAGGCCTTTGAGGTGACATTAAGCTTGGAAGAAGAAAATTTTAACTTACAATCTTTCTGTATCTTCCAGGCTCCACGTCCATCAGTCAAATTCGCAATGATCTGATCTAACTCTTCTTCAAATGGAGTGTACTCTGACTAGAAAGAGTCAATAGTAGGTGGCCAACCATATATCACATTGATCCGCTCAGCAGTAAGCTCTACTCCTCTTCCCTTAATAAAGACCTCACCATTATTTGTTTCACGTAAGTTTGCATAAAACTCTACTACATCAGCGATGACAATAAGAGTAGTAAAATAATAGATGCTTTCTCATTGTTGAGCCACAATAGCACTTTCAAAAGCTCCATCGGGTCTATAGAAGCTTAGCTCTATAATAAACTTTCTCTATTATGCAAATTCATTGTAATGAATTCGTGCATTTATATTGACAAATTTGGCATTGTTAAAGGTTTCCTTTCCCTTTCCCTACTTCATCATATGAGCCATCTAAAAATTTGAAGAAATAATCTAACAAGTTTTAAAATTAAGATAAAAGGCTTCCTACAAGATTATTCAAACTAACACAACTTAGATCCATGGATTTTTCACCACTTAATCAAATATTTTTGCGAACTTTGGTATCCACACAATGTATGAAAAATCCATGGTGAAAACGCAAAATAACTATGCCAAAATGTAGATCTAACCATGAGAAGTTGAAATTTGGTGGTTTCAAGCCAAGAAAATTGAAAATCGTAGCTTTAAGAAGTGCTCTAGAGAATATTTTTGTAAAAAAAAGGAAGAAGATGAAGCTTGGGCTTCAATAATGGCATGGGTTTGGTTTAATAAGCGAAATTTTTGAGTTTCAGCCAGTTCTGTTGGACCAACACCTAGGCGCTAGATCTGGCGCCTAGGCGCCAAGCTGTGCAAATGGTCTGGTGTGTCGGCGCCAGTTCTGGTGCCTAGATGCCAGTCCTAAAATTTTTGTTTTCTTGAATTTTAAGTGTAAAACAACAAGACAAAGGACTTTAAACCAAAATTTCACAGTAAATTAATATCACATCTTTTGTATATGATCTCCCAAACATCTTCTATCTTCCAATTCTAACTCTTAATTTGAGATTAATTTACCATTCCAAGAAAAATTTTGCACAACACAAATATTCATTAATATCCACCAAGTAACAATACAACAAACACAAATATTCATTAATTTCCTAAACAATAGAAATTAAGAACAAACATCAACACAATCAACAACTAGATTAAGTAGCACACAAACATCCATTACTAAATTCAACACAACATAAACACTTAAACGCTAAAATCCTTCCAAAGATCAACTTTTGTTGATCTTATTCGCATCACCATTTTCACACGTCAAATAGTTGCGATCAAATTGTGGAAAAAAGGATCATGAGGAAATTACATGTTTATTTTTTCGTCAATCTAATTGTTCTTACAAAAAATAGTTATCTGTTAATCTAGATAGCACACCATGTGATTGGATAGTTTCACTTGCCACTCCAAATGCTCATACTGATTTTATATTTTATGCAATTTGTTGTGCAGATTTGACAACTTCTCTTCAATCTTCAAAAATTTGCTCGTCATCCTTTCCAAACTTAGCGTTGAAAACCCATTGAAATTGGTTTGGTAATCATTATGCACAAACTTATCTCCAATGGCCATACCTTTACTTTTAATATCCAAGGAAGCAAGTGAATGGAAGAAAGATCTCAAAGTCCCTAAACATTTTTTTTCTCTGGTATAATTTTTGAAGTTTTGAAGATTGGGACAAAGGTAAGCCAGTTTAAAAGCAAAGAAATGGACAAAATTGCTTGGAGCGGTTTTCCCCATGTACAGAAACTATGGCGTCTAGGCACTAGATTTTGGCAGCTAGGCGCCATCTTCACATGACTCTGGCGCTAAGCACAACTGTCCTAGTGAATATTGATTCGCCTTTTGTCAAATTTCTTTTATTTCCAGTCAAGTTTAATACCTTAAATAGTGTTTACAAATGCTACTATAGCAAAGGATGATCATGATACTACATAAATAAAAAACATGAATTAAATCACACAAATAGATTATGGGTTGCCTCCCACAAAGCGCTTAGCTCAACGTTGTAAACCTAATGTATCTAACAATTTTACTCTGATAGACCCAACATGAAAGATTCTTTATAATAGGGCTTATTTTCTCCAATGTAAGGTTTCAACCTATGTCCATTTACTTTGATTTCGCATTCATTTTTGGATCTTAAATATCCACAACCCCACAAGGATAAACTTTTATCACAATAAATGGCCTCATGTACCTTAACATAAGTTTCCCAAGAAATAATTTCAATCCAATATTGTATAATAAAACTTATTGTCGAGGCTCAAAATTTTTTCTTAAAATCTTTTGATAATGCCAAATTTTCATCTTTTTGTTATAAATTCTAGCATTTTCATAAGATTAATTCTTAATTTGCTCGAGCACATTTAATTGCAATAATCATTTTTCTCCAGCATCCATTAAATTAAAATTAAATTATTTTATCACCCCGTAAGCTTTATGCTCTAACTCAACTGGTAAATGCAAACTATTCCAAATATGAGTCTATATGGAGACATTCCCATATGAGTTTTGTAAGCAGTATTATAAGCCCATAATGCAGAATCAAGTTTATCAGACCAATCGATTCTAATAGGATTTACATTTTTCTCCAAAATTCTTTTAATTTCACAATTTTTTGCTTCTGCTTATCCACAGGTCTGGCGGTGATAAGTTGTGGCTATCTTATGTTTAATTACATATTTTTTAAGTAATGTGTCAATTCTCAAATTCTTAAAATGACTTCCCCCATCAGGAATGATCACTCTTGGCATTCCAAATCTAGTAAAAATATTTTTTCTTAAAAAATTTGCAACACTTAGAGCATCTCAATAAGGCAAAGCTATTGCTTCAATCCATTTAGACACATAGTCCACAACTAATAAGATATAAATCTTTCCTGAAGATGGTACAAATGGTCAAATAAAATCTAAACCTTAGACATAAAAAATTTCAACTTCTAAAGTAAAATTTAGGGGCATTTTATCTCTTTAGAAATATTGTCTATTCTATGACATCGATCAAATGTTTTTCACATAACTATTAATAAAATATGTAGGCCAATAAAATCTAGAGTGTAAAATTTTAATTACAGTCTCATCAATTCAAAACTATCCCCTAAATTCAGATTTATGAATTTTTTGTATAACTTCTAGGGTTTCTTTGATTAGTACACATCTTCTAATGACTGAATCTCAACATATTTTTTATAAATAAGGGTCATCCTAAAAAGTAAAATCTTGCATCATACATATTTTTTTGTTAGATTGTTAGTCCGTATGGTAGAATATTACTAACTATGTAGTTAAGTATATTTGCATACCACGATGTATGCCACAAGCAATAACATAAAGTTGTTCATTAGGTAAATTTTCATTTATGTCATCATCAATGTTCTTTTCATTTTTGTGTTCAAGCCTTGTCAAACAATAAACAATTTGATTACTAGCACCATTCATATCCACCATCCAAAAATCAAATTCTTGAAAAAGTAGGACCCATCTGATTAATCGTGGTTTTACATCCTTCTTTAACAAAAGATATTTAATAGATGAATGATCAGTATGCACAATGCATTTAGTTCCAAGTAAATATGATCCAAATTTATCAAAATCATATATTGTTGTCAAACTCTTTTTCAGTTGTTATGTAATTAATTTGATCTTGATTAAGAGTTTTGCAGGCATAAAATATAAATTTTAAATTTGTATCATATTTTTGTTCTAAAATAACTCCAATAGCGTAATCACTTGCACCACACATTAATTCAAATTATTTATCCCAGTCATGTGAAACAATGATAGGTTTAGTTATTAACTTTTCCTTTAGTAAATTAAAGGCTTTAAAAAAATCTTCATTAACATCTAAATTAATATCTTTTTCTAAAAGATGGAATAGAGGCTTAGCAATTCTAGAAAGATCTTTAACATACCTCTTTTAAAATCCAACATGTCTCATAAAACTTCTTAATGTTGTTATTGAAGTAGAAGGTTATAATTCATCATTAATTTGAACTCTTGCTTCATCAACTTCCATGCCATTTTTAGAAAGTTTATGTCTCAATACAATCCCTTCTGTGACAAAAAATTGACATTTTCCTCAACTGAGAACTAAATTTGTTTCTTCACTGTATTTTAAAACCTTTAATAAAGCATCTAAACACGAGTTGAAAGCGATTTAAAAATAAAGAAATTATCCACAAAAACTTAAATTTCTTTTTCAATTAGGTCACAGAAAATCGACATCATACACCTTTGGAAAATTGTAGGTGCATTATATAAACCAAAAAGCATTTTTCTAAAAGCAAAAGTCCCATAAGGACTTCTAAATGTAGTCTTTTGTTGATCCTTTAGAGCGATAGGTATATGATGGTAACCATAATATCCATTCAAAAAGTAAAAAATATTGATGTCCAGCTAGTCTATCCAACATTTTGTCTAAGAAAGGTAAGGGAAAGCTATCCTTCCTAGTGGAGGTATTTAATTTTCTATAGTAAATACAAATTCACCATCCAATGACTTTTATTATTGGAATTAATTCATTTTTTTCATTCACGACTACAACCACTCCTCCTTTATTAGTAACACAATGAATATAACTAACCAAAGCATTATCAGATATAGGATAAATAATTCTAGCATCTAACCACTTAAAAATTTCTTTCTTTACCACTTCTTTCATGATTGGATTTAATTTTTTTGGAGGATTAGCCCTAAGTTTATAGTTATCTTCGAGTAAAGTTCTGTGCATATAGATTGAAATACTTCTATATTATAAAGTAATTTACCGTTACTCTCTGACAACGACACCAAAAACTTGATGCCCGATTTTTGTGTATGTGTTGTAAATATCTTTCAATACTACAACACACCAATGACAACACAATTAGAAAATATGCAGATCAATCATAATAAAAATCACTTCAGTATAAATAGTTTCATATTTTAAAATCTTTAAGATACCAAACCTTAATAATAAAGTAAGTATACATATCACTCAAGTAATAAATGGCTCTAATGGAGTCCTAAGTGTCGATCCTACATGGAGTTGGAAATTCTTATGGTTATAATGTAAAATACAATATTCAAAATACAAAAACTTAAGAAAGACAAATCTAAAGGAAATTTAATGTACGCTAAATGAAATGCAACTAAAAGAACTAAGTTAACTAAGCTATATTCTAAACTTCAAAATTAAAGTTAACAAAAATAAAAAAAGTTTTGTAACGAAGTGTTCAAATTTAAGAAAGCATCCTTCCTCTTTACAATGTGTTTATAGACTGTGAAGTAATTAAAAGAGTTTAAAAATATATATATAATTTTAATGTGCCAAATAGGAGCAATCTTATTCTGTACCCTCTGAGAGTGCATAAAGAACATTAATTATTCCAAAGTTTGATCCCTAAATTGGGGATTTTAGTCTGTCACCCTAAAATCTTCAATTTTGGAGGACCCTTTAAAATATATTTTCCTATTTATTTGCATCCAACACCATGAACTACATTCTCACCCATGAAATTGATTGTGACTTTTACCTTGTTATAGAAAGCATATCCATTTTGGAACTTACGTTTCTAAAAAAATTTCAACATTTCAATGGGCAGATTGAAAAGTAAATGAAGATCAGAGTTCCAATCATCACAATTTATTAACATTTAAAAACTTACACAAAAAATTAACTCTTTATAAAACCATATCTCTCTGTAGGGAGAAGGATAAAAAAGACTATTCAAAATTCATGAGAATGAAAGTTTGATACGCCTAAAATATATAGTTTTTTTAGACACATTTTTATACCTATTTTTGAGATATTGGGCTTTAATGGAAGGTATTTTTGTGTTTTTCTTTCAGGTATAGGTAAAAAGGTGAAAAATGCCTAAAGGAGTGAAAAAGGATAAAATTTGGAGCAAATAGGTGAAAAATGTGCAAAAGTGTTTTAGCGCCTAAGCACCGGGTAAACAGAGAAGGCCGCGCCTAAGCACAAGCGGCTCCGTGCTTAAGCGCTAATGGTGATTATTGGGTGAGTAAATTCAATTTTTGCAAATTTTGAAGAGGTTTTTGAGGCACCTATTGGCTTAATAGGTTGTTACAACCACCATGGATGAAATTTATTGCAAAAGGATGCATATCATGGGGAAATATATTGAATTAAGACATATTTTGAAAAGAAACCAAGGCACCTTTTGGAGAATTATAAAGGAAGGAAGATGGGGACTTTGAAAGAGGTCCTGAAAGTATTGGGAAAGTTTTGAAAGTTCAAAAATTAGGGAGTTAGTTGGAGTGATTTTCAGGCACCACATATTTATCTTTTTTTTAAGTCTTATATTGAGAATTGTGTAAAAGAGAAAAGATTCAAAGGAACTTCAAGAGTTTGGTGGAGGACTTGAGATAACCTTTTATCTTTTATTTTAGACTACTTTTGGTTTTAATTAAGACTTGTTGGTTTGAAAATGATTTCTACTGTTAAACTAAAGTGTGGTTTTATTTTCTCCATGAATTCTGAGTAGTTTTCTTTATCTTTCTTCCTAAGTGTTGGATGGAAGTTGTGGAGAGTATTGATCTTTAATGTTGGAAGAAGTTGTGATGATGTGTTGGATGTAAGTTGTGGAGAGTATTGATCTTTAATGTTGGAAGAAGTTGTGATGATTGTTTTGGATGGAAGTTGTGGAGAGTATTGATCTTTAATGTTGGAAGAAGTTGTGATGATTTATTTGGATGGAAGTTGTGGAGAGTATTGATCTTTAATGTTGGAAAAAGTTGTGATGATTTAAATATTAAGTTTTGGATGGATGTTGTGGAGAGTATTGATCTTTAATGTTGGAAGAAGTTGTGATGATTTAAATCCAAAAGTTGTGGAAAGTATTGATCTTCAATGATGGAAGAAGTTGTGATGATTTAAATCTGCAGAGAATTATGGAGAGTATTGATCTTTAATGTTGGAAGAAGTTGTGATGATTTAAATCCATGCACTGTCTTCTTGATTTGGGCAATCCAGATATTAAAATTTGATCTGAGAACACGTAAGAACCAGGCTGGTATTGTCTCAGTAAACAATTGGAAAGAATCACATGAGGTTGTATGAATGATAATTTAGTTCATATGATTGAGTGCAATAAATAGGCAAATATTCATTGAAGGGTATAGAGTTAGAGGAATTTAAAGTGACAGGTTAAAGTCCCCAACTTGATTTATTGTTTTAGGTTCTAATATGAGATGTTAGCCCCCAAGTGGACGGGAATGAGGGTACTCTAAAGTGAGAGCTAGTATCTTCCCTACCTAGCCGGTCTTCAGAACTATTCAAACTTTAAATTAGCCAATGTTCTTTATAGCATCTTTAGTAAGGGTAAGGAATATTATTGCTCCTATTTGGACAACACAATATGCATACTTCCACTACATAATTCCTATACTTATTACTAATTCATTATAAGGAGAAAGATATTTTCATATTTAGTGCTTTTCTTCTACAAAAACTCAGGTTATCTTTTTAAGTTGTACTATTTTTGTCAAAATATTAAGATTACCAAAAAAATATAAACTATTATTAATGCAAAAATTTATTTAGTTTAAATAAATATCTTTTTAAAGTAAAATGTTTTCCAAAAAGTGTATATTGCATATCTTTCCTGTGGGTTCAATATTCAGGTCTTAATCAAAAAGTTCTATATTACTTGATAACGATACGTGTACTTGCTTAATTTCCCGATATGTAAAAATTAAAATTTAAAATCTTATTTTTCTTCAGGATCAAGTTTTGGATTTGTTTTGAATTAAGGAATTATAAGTGAAAAATATAATTAAAATTATTGTTATATTGTTCCATATAAGCAGTTATCGGGGATCAAGTTTTTGGCGCCGTTGTCGGTGAAGTGAACTAAAAATTGTAAAGAATCTATTGATTTAAAAGAAAATTTCTATTTTTAAAAAGTATTATTTAAACTTTAAATTATTGTATTTTATTTGTGTATGTTTGGTTTTATTTTATTTTATGTTAGTGTATGCGTAGTTCAGGTTATGAAGGACTAGTGCCCTACAATTCTGAATTAGTGAAAACTGTTAGATAAATCAGAAAAACCAAAAAAAAAATAATCTTGAAAAATCCAAAAAAAGTATAGAAATGGCGAACCAAAATGATCAAAATGCTGAAATTCATCAAGAATTTTGACTTTAAAGAGATTATGTCAACCCTACTACTGTAGTGGCTAATTCATTTGAGCCTAACCTGCTATTATCCAAATATTATCAAATAATCAGTTTGGGGGATCACCAACTGAAGATCCAAATTTACATCTTGCCAATTTTTTAGAATTATGCGCTACATTTAAATACGATGGTGTGTCAGATGATGTCATAAGATTTAGGTTATTTCCTTTCTCGCTGAGGGATAAAGCTAAGATGTGGTTGAATTTGTTAGCGCCTGGATCTCTTAAAACTTGGGTTGATTTAGCACAAAAATTCCTTGCTAAATATTTTCCACCATCAAAAAATGCAAAGCTTAGAAATGATATTACATCTTTTAATCAGTTTGAAGGGGAATATATTTATGAAACATGGGAAGATTTAAAGAACTCTTAAGAAAGTGTCCACCCCATGACATACCAGATTGGTTAATAATTCAAACTTTTTATAATGGATTAGTTGGATCCCTTAGATCAATTATCGATGTCGCTACTGGTGGCTCATTGATGTCAAAATCATTTCATGACGCCTATACTTTAATTAAAGAAATGGCTATCAATAATTTTCAATGGCCTTTTAAGAAAGTGAATCCTTAGAAAGTATCCAGTATTCATGAACCTAATGCATATACTATGTTAGCAAATCAAGTTACTACAATTTCAAGGAAGTTAGACAAATTTGGAATGAATTTTTCTCAACCAATTTCCATGATTGAAGAGAATTCATGCCAAATGGTAGATTCTCAAACATTTTTAGAAAGTTTGAATGACATAAATAACAAGCAAAATAACCCATATTCAAATTAGTATAACCCAGGTTGGAAAAACCATCCCAACTTTAACTGGAATAACAATTCAGGTGCTAATAATCAGCAATGAGGGAACAAGTAAGTAAATCCATTGAGAAACTGGAACAATCAAGGGAATAATAATTATAGATCTACTTATCCTCTAGGTTTCAACAGTAATACATAATTTAAGGAGAAGAAGTTGTCTATAGAAGAAGTGGTGTTACAAATGAGAAATTAATTACAAAGTCAAGGAGCTACAATTAGAAATATTGAGAATCAACTTGGGCAAGTAGTAAATTCATTAAGTAATAGATCCCAAGGAACACTTCCTAGTAATACTGAATCAAATCCAAAAAAACTAGACTAAAGAACAAGTGAAAGCCGTTCAACTTAGAAGCTGAAGAGAGTTTGAAGTTAGGGTTCAAAATGAAGTTGAAGTAGAGAGAGAAGAAATTGAAGAATCAAAAGAGGATGCTCCAAAAGATTCTAAAAGACCTATTTCTCTGCTAAAAATTGATTTCAAAAAACCACCACCTCCATTTCCTCAGAGACTTTGTCAGTAGAAGTTGGATAAGCAATTTTCAAAATTTATGGAAATATTTAAGTAGCTTACAATTAATATTTCATTTGCTAAAGCCTTAGAACAAATGCCAAGCTATGTAAGGTTTAAGAAGGATATTCTCAACAAGAAAAGGAAGTTTGAAGATAATGAGACTGTTGCACTTAGTGAGGAGTACAGTGCTATAATTTAGAAAAGCTTCATGAAAAACTTAAAGATCCTGATAGCTTTACAGTTTCATGTGCAATAGGAGACAGATTTTATAGGAAAGCTTTTGTGATTTAGGTGTAAGAATTAACCTTGTGCCATTATCAATATTCAAAAGATTGGGATTAAGAGAAATAACCCGTACTAGTGTAACTCTGTAGTTAGCAGATTGTTCAATAACATACCCTAAATGAGTTATAGAAGAGGTCCTAGTGAAAGTGGATCAATTTATCTTTCCTGTTGATTTCATTGAGCTAGATATGGAGGAAGATAAAGAGATACCTATCATTTAGGAAGACCTTTGCTATCCACAGGAAGAGTAATGATAGATGTGCAGAAAGGGGAAATAATAATGCGTGTCAATGATCAAACTGTTACTTTCAATATTTTAAGATCAATGAAATATCCTGCAAAAGGTAAAGATGATGAATGTTATAGGATGGATGATATAAGATATCTAAGTGAATGCCATTTCAAAACTACTTATGAAGAAAAAACTGAAGAAAAAGATTTGGAACACAAGCAAGAAGAGGAATTAGATTGATGTGAAGAACTTTTTAAGGAAGATTAAAACTATATTTGAGAAAGTTTTGAAATTTTGGACACGATAGACAAAGTTAAATCATCTTGTCCATCAATTGAAAAACCTCTAGAACTTGAGTTGAAGTTACTTCCTGGACATTTAAAATATGCCTTTTTAGGAAATTCCTCTACTTTACCAGTTATAATTTCCTCAAAATTAATGATGGAAGAAGAAGAAAGGTTGATGAAAATTTTGAAAAAATTTAAGAAAGCCTTTGGATGGAAAATACTGATATTAAAGGAATTAGTCCTTCAATTTGTATGCATAGAATTCATATAGAAGAGAATTGCAAACCCAGGGCTAATCCTCAAGGAGACTGAATCCTGTTATGAAAGAAGTTGTTAAGAAAGAAACTTTAAAGTGGATTGATACTGGAATTATCTACCTTATTCAGATAGTGCATGGGTTAGTCCAATTCACTGTGTTCCTAAGAAAGGAAGAGTAACTATAACTGTGAATGAACATAATGAATTAATACCTACTAGACAAGTTATAGGGTGGCGAATATGCGTTGATTATATAAAATTAAACCTTGCCACTAGGAAAGATCATTTTCCATTACCTTTTCTAGATTAAATGCTGGATAGACTAGCTGAGCATAAACACTTTTGTTTTCTAGATGGATATACTAGTTATCACCAAATACAAATATCTCCTGAGGATCAAGAGAAAATAACTTTTACCAGCCCTTATGGTACTTTTGCTTTTAGAAGGATGTCATTTGGTTTATGTAATTCCCCTGCTACATTTCAAAGATGTGTGATGGCAATTTTTATGATTTAATTGAAAAGGGATTGAAGTATTCATGGATGATTTTTTAGTGTTCGGAACTTCATTTGACTCATGTTTAGAATATTTATCTAAATTTATTAAGCGTTGCGACGAAACAAATTTAGTCCTTAATAGGGAAAAATGTCAATTTATGGTAGCAGGAGGATTTGTATTAGGTCATCAAAAATCAAAAAATGATATGGAAGTAGATTCTACTAAAATTCAAGTAATCACTAATTTAACTTATCCAACGAATGTAAGGGAAAGTAGGAGTTTTTTAGCACATGCTGGATTCTACAGGCAATATAGTAAAAACTTTTCAAAGATTTCTAAGCCTTTGTGTCATTTATTGGAGAAAGATGCAATTTTAAATTTTGATAAGGAATGCCTAAAAGCTTTTAACTTATTAAAAGAAAAATTAATTGCTACACCAATTATAGTTTAGCCAAGCTAGGGAAAACCTTTTGAATATATGTGTGATGCTAGTGATTATACTACAAGAGCTGTTTTAGGACAAATATATGATAAAATTTTTGAAGTAATTTACTATGCTAGTAAAACTCTTAATAAAACTCAAATTAATGAGACAACAACTAAAAAAGAGTTATTAGTAATAGTATATGCTTTTGATAAATTTAGATCATAGTTCATTTGGAACTCATTGTGTAGTGCATACAGATCATTCTGCTATTAAGTACTTAATGAAAAAGAAGGATTTTAAACCTAAACTTATAAGATGGATTCTTTATTTGCAAGAATTTTATTTGGAAATAGTAGATTGAAATGGGACTAAAAATCAAATTGCTGATCATTTGTCCAAGCTTGAGTCTGGAAAACCACTTTGTATTGAAAAAGAAATTAATGAACATTTTCAAGATGAAAAATTGTTCACTAATAATGAGTGGCGTGTTCCGTGGTATGTCGACATTATGAACTTTATTGTTAGCGATATTACACCCTATGGAATGACATACCAACAAAAGACGAAATTTATTTCTGAAGCTATGACTTATTTTTGGGATGACTCATTTTTATATAAACAAGGAAAGGATGTAATTATTCAAAGATGTGAAGCAATAAAAGAAACTTATGAAATTATCCAAAAATGTCATAATTGTGATTTTGGGGGACATGTTGGTGTTCATAAAACAACATACAAAACTTTACAATCAAGATTCTATTGGCCTAAAATTTTCGGAGATGTTAATGCTTATATCAAAACTTGTGATAGATGTCAACAAGTAAGCAATATTTATAGAAGAAATGAGATGCCCCTCAATTATATGCTAGAAATTGAAATATTGATGTTTGGGGATTAGATTTCATGTGACCATTTATACCATCTTTTGAAAATTTATATATTCTATTAGTAGTGGACTATGTATCCGAATGGATAGAAGCTATTGCTTTACCTCAATGTGATGCTGAAAGTGTTGCAAAATTTTTTGAAAATGAACATATTTTGTAGATTTGGAATGCCAAGAGTTATCATTACTGACGGGGGAAGTCATTTCATAAATGTCATAATGGAGAAGTTATCATATAAATCATAAGATTGCTACTGCTTATCATCGTCAACCAAGTGGTTTGGCTGAATTATCTAATCAAGAAATTAAAGGAATTATGGAAAAATCTGTGAATCCAACAAAAATGGATTGGTCAATCAAACTTGACTATGCTTTGTGGGCTTATAGGACTGCATACAAAACTCTTATAGAAATGTCCCCATTTAAGCTAATATTTGGGAAAGCTTGTCACTTACCAGTTGAACTTGAGCATAAATCATATTGGGCGATTAAAGAGTTTAATTATAATTTGAAAGAAGCTGTCAAGAAAAGGTTATTGCAATTAAATGAGCTTAAAAAGATAATGAAAGAATCTTATGAGAGTGTAAAGATTTATAAAGAAAAGATGAAGATGTGGCATGATCAAAAGATTCTTACTAAAAATTTTCAGCCAGGGCAACAAGTTTTGCTATATAATGCAAGGTTAAATTTCCAGAGTATTAGATTGGCCCATTTGTTGTGATAAAAGTTTATCCTTATGGAGCTATGAATACTAAAGATCCTATGTCTGAGAAAATATTTCAAGTTAATTGACATAGACTGAAACCTCATTTTATAGGGGATCGACATAAACTTAATGATGGAATGATGTTGGGCCAACCAGAACAAGCACTGGTTATGTCGGGCTAACGACATAAAACTAAGCGCTTTGTGGGAGGCAACCCATAGTTATCAAAGTGTTTTTATTTTGATTGTTGGTTTGTGTGTGATTAAGAAAATTGGGGTAGTATTTTTGAAACTATTATGTGTAAGTAAAGATTTTAAAACTTTACTTAGTGACCAAGAAATGTTAGAATGAGAATTTGAATGTTAAGTTGAGTAGTGCAAAAATGTACATTGGTGCTTAAGCTCCAGATCCGACGCTTAAGCGCGGAAGTTTAAACACATGTTTGAAATTAATATTCTAGATGGTTTAACTGCCAATTAGTTTGTAAAAACATGCCAAGGCAGTTTTTAAACGTGTCTAGTGGTTATTAGAAGGATTTAGGCCTATAAATGAAGGCTTTTGTGAAGGAATTTCACCCTAGACCATTTCTAGCCCTAAAAGTCTAAGAGAAAGTGAGATTTAAAGAACATGTCTTCATGGGAGAAGGATTTCAAGAAGAAGCAAGAAACCATGAGGAACAGGTTCGATAGTCAAAGTGCACAAGAGATGTATAATGGTTTCTTAGCCGTTAGTATTGAAGGGATATCAGAGAAAATCAACAAAATTGAAAATTCCATGTCTGTACTGGAGACTAAGGTATTGGAGATTCATGCACAACTATGGCTTTACTGGAGACGAAAGTACTTGATTTGCATACACATCTAGAACATATTGGATGGCAATTGAAAATGCAATTTAGCCACACAAGTTAAATAGAGGAAGCGGATAAGGTGATGTTCATAAAGTAGAAGTGGATTAAAGAAGATAGTATCATAGCTCGTCACCACCGTCTGTTTATATCAACTCTATATTCTTGAAGAGACTAATGAAAGACAGGAAATTATTCTTTCAAATGAAGAATGGAATTAAGTTTAGTGTTAGAATTTGTGTTAGAATAAGGCGATGTTCATAAAGTAGAAGTTGTTGTTTTGAAGTGGTTTAGTGTTTAAGTCTTGTTTTTAGTATTTATGACTTCTTATATGTGTTTAATTGTGAAATGATTGTTGTGTATTTGTATTTAGAAAAATTTTCTCATCCAAGACAATTTGGAGTGAGAATTAAGTGCTTAAAGGTATTTTTACTTGTTTTTAAATTATTTTAAGTTTATTTGTGTGAAAATTTGTGATATTTTAAGCCTTAAATTGAAATTGTTATTATGGAGAATTTTTAGAAAGGGGAGTTATAGGAAGTTGAAAATAGTCATTTAAGTGCTATGAGACTATTGAGGGGTGGTTTAATTAGGCAAATAGTACATTTTACTTTAATTTAAAAATTTTGAAAATTGTGCATCGGCGCTTAAGCACCACATCTCGTACTTAAGCGCGAGCCAACCCGAGAGTCAGAAACCTAAGCGCCACTTACCCGCGCTTAAGCGCCAGTTCGCGAACAGTTAGAATTGAAATTTTGGCCTAAAAATCACCATTTTTACGCCTCCCATCTCCTTAAACCTCTCAAAATCATGATTTTTGAAGGTTAGGGCACATTTAAAGTGAAGATTTCTTTGTAGAATCAAGTGAAATTTTCTAGGTCCAAGTTTCTTGAGATAAGAGCTTTACTTCTATGCAAACATTTTAGATTTTCAATATGTATTTTGAGCACATTTGGAGAAATTTGAAGATTCACTATTCATGGAGAAAAATGGAAAAAATTTATGAAAATTGCATAGGAAGTCTATATTTTACTTTGGAATATTAGTTTAGTAATTTAGACTTGAACTTTGAAGTTATTTTCGAATTTATAAATTATGTAGAATGACACCAAGAATGAAGAAAAACAAAGGAAAGAGGCCTTTTGATTCGAGTAAATTTGTTAGTTCGATGGCTCTGGATCAGTACAGTGATGCGTTGCAATCACAGAAACTGATTTAGAAGTAGTGTTTTAGGAATTCATTTGGAGACGTAGAGCATTTGATCATTCGCTGACAGTGGGAACGATTCTGTTGTTTCTCTGCTATAGCGGGTATTTCTGTTGTTAAGGAGTTCTATGCAAATCTTCCTGAGGCTGAAGGCAATAGAGTCATGGTCTGAGAAAAGTTAGTAACTTTTTCACCGGAGGTAATGAACTTTTTTTATCATCTGCCACCTGGCACGTTATGTTTCTATGCAAATTATAGTCCGACTGAAGCGGAGTTAGACGAGATTATTTCTTGCTTGAATATTGGGAGAGGACTTTGGAAGATCACTAATGAGAGGATAGTCAACCTCCCAACTTCAAAGTTATGTGCTCCTTCAAAGGCCTGACACTATTTTATTTTTGCTCGTCTGCTACCAACAATCTATCTCAATAGAGTGACCAAAGAGAAAGCGACATTAAATTAGTGTATCTAGTAAGGAAAGCTCATCAACATAAGAGCTTTAATTTATCAGACTATCATCAGTTCTGCCACAATCGTTACTACTGCAAGTCTGGAATTTGCTTCCTTGATCTTTTCTTTATGTGAGCAACCTAGAGTTAAATATGATAGCTATGAAGAAGTGTTGTTACCTCTAAAGCCCGTCACTAAGGTAAATGTGAAAACTTATTCTGAGGATTCTATTTTTGGCTAAAGAGGAGGATTTTCTAAGAGTTATGGAATGGAGACGTCTGCTGCCTAAACATCTAGACCATCTACATCACGTGCTTCTACATCTAGAGGTGAGTCCACTAAGATCTGAGATCAATTATTGCAGAGGATGATGGACAATATTAACTATACCGCAGATACGGTACAAAATTTAGAGCATTTTGCATATCATACTGATAGGTATAATAGGAGAAAAAGTGATTATGAAGAGAAATTTCACATATCTTTGGAGAGCCTCATTAGGGATAACCAAGGAGTGCAATTTCCTCCAATCCTAGATACCCTGATTATGAGCCTGCAAAAGATTGGGATAGCTGTGATTCAGAGGATGAGGAGTAGAAGTGAGAGATTTAGTTTATGATTATAATATGATATGAACTATGTGGTTTGGGCTTGCTACATTTGCATCTGTGTGTTGATTTGAACTATGTGATGTGGTTTGGACTTTTATGTTTAAGTGAGAATTGTGATGTGATGTTTTTTTCATGTTTTTGACTTGAGACATGTATGTATGTTTACTTGTTTAGATATTATGATGTGTGAGACTTTTTTTTTAATTGTATCGTAATGTTTGTGCTAGTTAGTAGTTTGTTTTAAAATTCTAGGGTACTAACTGTTGTGAGTTTTGTGATTTAGTTAGTTTAGAACTTAACTTAATTATATGTCTTTTGTAAAGTTGAAAATCTTGCTAGCATAAATCTTAAATTTGAAACTTAGAAAACTGCTACCCTGTATTTCTCTTTTATCATGTTGTGAGTTTGTTTTTATGTTGAGATTGTGAAGTCAAGTTAGTGTGTTAGTTTACTTTTATATTTATACCCACTGTTTAGAAGTATATTGAATCTCTACATGTTGAATTGAAATGAAAATATTAGAAAATTTGATCAAAATTAATTTTACTCCTATTTTTAGTTTTATACTTATATTATTAGAGTATAAAAAGTCTTGTAAGCATGTTGTTCTTATTTTCATTCCTGCTTGTATAAATTTGATGCTAAACTGTTTAATCCGAAAAAAATTTAAGTTTGGGGGGGATGAAAAATATTTTCAAAATTTTAATTTTATTTGTTCTCAAATGAACTACAAGTGAATTTGATTTGAAAAGAAAAATTGATCATGTATAAAAGTTATTTTTGGGAAGTAAAATTTGATTTTAGAAATGAGTAAGAGAATTTAGTTGAAATTTAGAGTAATGAAGAAAACTTTAAGTTAAAAGTTTTTAGTGTAGAAAATGATTAATATAAGTAACTATCTTTACTAAGAAACATTGTATTTTTGAAAATTTTAGAAATATAGACTTTAATTTTTAATACTTAAATTTTTTTATTAAAAATAATTTTCAAAGCTACTATTATATTTTTAAGTAAAAGTTTTGTATCAAGACTTTGCTTTAGGAAAGGAAAATTAGAATTCAAAATTATTAAAGGTCAATCCAGATATAGTAATCCTTGCCTAAAAAAAAGGAAAAAGAAAAGAAAAAGAAAAAGAAAAAATAAAAAGATATAAGGGAGGAGAAGCTTGAGGATTACTGCCTAATCAAAAATTAGTTTTACATTTGATCTTTTTAAAGTATAAGACTTGAGAAAATCATAAGCTTATGGATTTTATATAGTAAGTAAAATTATTCTTAATAAAAATTTTTAATTGGAGATAATAAAAGAACTAAATTCTAAATTTGGATGACGTACAATATTTCTGAATTAGATAGGAACTCATATTTTCATCTTTCTTAACATTTAAAATTTCTAAACTTTAACTTGGTCTCATTTACTGCATATTTATTTTTAAATTGGAATACTATATTTCTAAATCTAAATTTTAGTAACTCCTAAAGAAACTCATATACATATCATACATATTTAGTTTTTAAAGATTAAAGGGTCACTTAAGGACAAGTAACATTTTAAGTTTGGGGGATTTTCATACGCCTAAAATATATAGTGTTTTTAGACACATTTTTAGACCTATTTTTTAGATATTAGGCATTAATGGAAGGTATTTTTGAGTTTTACTTTCAGGTACAGGTAAAAAAGTGAAAAATGCTTAAAGGAGTGAAAAAGGATAAAATTTGGAGCAAATAGGTGAAAAATGTGCAAAAGTGTTTTTGCTCCTAAGCGCCAGATCTGGCGCTTATGCGCTGGGTAAACAAAGAAGGCCACACCTAAGAGCTAGAGGCCCCGCGCTTAAGCGCTAGTGTTAGTTTTTTGGATGAGTAAATTCAGTTGTCACAAATTTTAAAGAGGTTTTTGAGGCACCTATTGGCTTAATAGGTGGTCATAACCACCATGGACGAAAATTATTGTGAAAGGATGTATCTTTTGGGGAAATACATCAAATCAAAAAAAATTTTGAAGGGATACCAAGGCACCTTTTTAAGAATAATAAAAGAAGGAAATTGAGACTTTAAAAAAAGCCCTGAAAAGGTCCGAAAAGGTGAGAGGTCCAGAAAGTACTGAGAAATTTTTTATAGTTCTAAAATTGGGGAGTTAGTTGGAGAGATTTTCAAGCACCACATATTTAGCATTTTTTTATTTTAGTTTTATATTGAGTGTTGAAAAAGAGAAGTGATTCAAAGGAACTTCAAGTGTTTGGTGGAGGACTTGAGATAAGTTTTTTATCTTTTGATTTAGACTACTTTTAGTTTTAATTAAGACTTGTTGTTGGTTTTACAATGATTTCTACTTTTAAAGTAAAGTGTGATTTTGTTTTTTTTTCGATTCTGAGTAGTTTTTTTTATCTTTCTTCTTAAGATATTAAGTATTTAAGTGTTTGATAGAAGTTGTGAGTATTGATCTTTAATGTTGAAAAAAATTATGATGATTTAAATCCATGTACTTCATTGACTTCTCGATTTGGCCAATCCACATATTAAAATTTGATGTGAGAACATGTAAGAACCAAGTTGGTATTGTCTCAGTCAACAATTAAAAAGAATCACATGAGGTTGAATGAATGAGAATTTTGTTCATATGATTGAGTGCAAATAAATATAGAAATTTTCATTGAAGGGTGTAGAGTTAGAGGACTTTAAAATGGAAGGTTAAAGCCCCCAACTTAGTTTATTATTTTAAGTTTTAATACGAGATGTTAGCCCATAGGTTGAGGGAATCGAGGGAAATCTAGAGTGTGAGCTAGTATCTTCCCTACCTAGCTGGTCTTCAGAACTATTCAAACTTTAAATTAGTCAATATTCTTTATAGCATCTTTAGTAAAGTTAAAGTATATTATTGCTCCTATTTGGCACAACACAATATGCATACTTCCATAATAGAAGTCATATACTTATTACTGATTCAAGATAAGGAGAAAGTTATTTTCATATTTAGCAGTTTTCTTCTATAAAAACCCAAGTTATCTTTTTAAGTTTGTTTGTTTTTGTAAAAATATTAAAATTACCCAAAATATTTAAACTTTCTTTACTGCGAATATGTCTTTTGTTTAAATAATTGTTATTTTAAAAATAGAATTTTTCCAAAAAGTGCATATTGCATATCTTCCCTATGAGTTTGATATTCAGGTCTTAATAAAAAAGTCTTATATTACTTAATAATAATACGTATACTTGCCTAGTATCCCAATATATACAAATTAAAATTTAAATTCTTATTTTTCTTAATGATCAAGTTTTTGGTTTTGTTGTAAAATAAGTAAATATAATTGAAAAATATAATCAAAATTATTGTTATACTGTTGTATATAAGCAGTTATCGAGGACCAATTTTTTTGTGGCGCCGTTGTCGAGGATCAAGTTTTTTTTATACTATGTGATGTTGTTTGGACTTTTATGTTTATGTGAGAATTGTGATGTGATGTGTTTTCATTTTTTGGACTTGAGACATGTGAGGTTTATGTATGTTTACTTGTTTTGATATTGTGATGTGTGAGGTTTTATTTTTAATTCTATTGTAATGTTTGTGTTAGTTAGTAGTTTATTTTAAATTTCTAGGGTAGTAACTGTTGTGAGTTTTTTGATTTAGTTTGTTTAGAACTTAACTTAATTCTTTATGTCTTTTGTAAAGTTGAAAATCTTACTAGCGTAAATCTTAAATTTTAAACTTAGGAAACTACTACCCTGTATTTTTTATTTATCATGTTTGTGAGTTTTTTTTTTATGTTGAGATTGTGAAGTCAAGTTAGTGTGTTAGTTTGCTTTTATGTTTATACCCCACTGTTTAAAAGTCAAATGAATCTCTACATGTTGAATTGAAATGAAAATATTAGAAAATTTGATCAAAATTAATTTTACTCCTGTTTTCAGTTTTAGACTTGTATCATTAGGGTATAAAAAGTCCTGTAAGCATGTTATTCTTATTTTCATTCCTGTTATATATATTTGATGCTAAACTATTTAACCTGATAAAAATTTAAGTTTGAGGGGGATGAAAAATATTTTCAAAACTTTAATTTTATTTGTTCTCAAATGAACTACAAGTGAATTTGATTTGAAAAGAAAAATTAATCATGTATATGAATTTATATTGAGGAAGTAAAATTTGATTTTAGAAATGAGTATGAGAATTTTGTTTAAATTTTGAGTAATGAAGAAAAAATTTAAGTTCAAAGTTTTTCGTGTAGAAAATGATTAATATAAGTAACTATCTTTAGTAAGAAACATTGTATTTTTGAAAATTTTTAGAAATTTATGCTTTTTTTAATATTTAAATTTATTTTATTAAAAATAATTTTTAAAGCTATTATTATATTTATAAGTAAATATTTTGTATCAAGTCTTTACTTTAGGAAAGGAAAAGTAGAATTCAAAATTATTAAACGCCTATCTAGATATAGTAATCTTTGCTTAAAAAAAAGGAAAAAGAAAAGAAAAAGAAAAAGAAAAGAAAAAGAAAAAGAAAAAAATAAGAAGAAGAAAAAGTGAGGAAGGAGAAGCTTGAGAATTAGTGTCTAATCAAAAATTAGTTATACATTTGATCTTTTTAAAGTATAAGACTTGAAAAAATCTTAAGCTTATAGATATAATATAGTAAGTAAAATTATTCTTAATAAAAATTTTTAAGTGAAGATAATAAAAGAACTAAATTCTAAAGTAAGTAAAATTATTTTTAATAAAAATTTTTAAGTGGAGATAATAAAAGAACTAAATTCTAAATTTGGAAGACTTACAATATTTCTGAATTAGATAGGAAATCATATTTTCATCTTTCTTAACATCAAAAATTTCAAAAGTTTAAGTTGGTCTCATTTAGTGAATATTTTTTTTAAACTGGACTACTATTTTCTAAATCTAAATTTTCTTAACTCCTAAAGAAACTTATATACATATCATACATATTTAGTTTTTTAAAAATTAAAGTGTCAGTTGAGGTAATTAACATTTTAAGTGTAGGGGATTTTGATACGCCTAAAATATATAGTGTTTTTAGACACATTTTTATACCTATTTTTGAGATATAGCGCTTTAATGGAAGGTATTTTTGTATTTTTCTTTCAGGTACAGGTAAAAAGGTGAAAAATTCTTAATTGAGTGAAAATAGATCAAATTTGTAGCAAATAAGTGAAAAATGTGCAAAAGTGTTTTGGTGCAAGCGTCAGATCCGATGCTTAAGCGCCGAGTAAACAGAGACACCCGTGCCTAAGTTTTAGTGGCCCTGCGCTTAACTGCCAGTGGCAGTTGTTGGATGAGTAAATTTAGTTTTGGTGAATTTTGTAGAGGTTTTTGAGGCATCTATTGGCTTAATAGGTGGTTACAACCACCATGGACAAAAAATTATTGTGAAAGGATACATCTCTAGAGAAAATATATCGAATCAAGACATATTTTGAAGAGACGCCAAGACACCTTTTAGAGAATTATAAAAGAAGGAAGATTGGGACTTTGAAAGAGGTCCTGAAAGTACTGGGAAAGTTTTGAAATTTCAAAAAATTAGGGAGTTAGTTGGAGAGATTTTCAGGCACCACATATTTATCCCTTTTTTTTAGTTTTATATTGAGAGTGTTGAAAAGGAGAAGAGATTTAAAGGAACTTCAAGAGTTTGGTATATTTTTTACTTATATTTACTTATTATGTAATAAAAACAAAAGCTTCATCCTAAAGAAAAATAAGAATTTAACTTTTAATTTATATATATGGGATACTACGTAAGTATATGTATCGTTATTAAATAATATATGACTTTTTTATGAAGACTTAAATATCAAACCCACATGAAAGTTATGCAATATGCACCTTTTGGAAAATTTTCTATTTTAAAAAGAAAATTATTTAAACTAAAGACATTATCGCAGTAAAGAAAGTTTAAATATTTTTGGTAATCTTAATACTTTGAGAAAAACAGTACAAACTTAAAAAGATAAGTTGAGTTTTTGTTGAGGAAAAGCACTAAATATGAAAATATCTTTCTCCTTATCATGAATCAATAATAAGTATAGGAATTATGCTGTGAAAGTACGCATATTGTGTTGTGTCAAATAGGAGCAATAATATTCGTTACCATTACTAGAGATGCTATAAAGAACGTTGACTAATTTAAAGTTCGAATAGTTCTGAAGACCGGCTAGGCAGGGAAGATATTAGCTCTTACTATAGAGTATCCTCGATTCCCTCCACCTGGGGGTTAACATCTAATATCAGAACCTAAAACAATAAACCAAGTTGGGGGCTTTAACCTGTCACTTTAAAGTCCTCTAACTACTACACCCTTCAATGAATATTTCCTTATTTGTTTGCACTCAATCATATGAACTAAATTCTCATTCATACAACCTCAGGTGACTCTTTCCAATTAATGACTGAGACAATACCAGTCCAGTTCTTACATGTTCACACATCAAATTTTAATATTTGTATTGGCCAAATAAAGAAGTCAATGAAGTACATGGATTTAAATCACCACAAATTATTCCAACATTAAAGATCAATACTCTCCATAACTTCCATCCAACACTTAAATACTTATCTTTTTAAGGAGAAAGATAAAGAAAACTACTCAGAATCCATGGAGAAAATAAATCCACACTTTAGTTTAAACGTAGAAAACATTGTCAAACCAACAATAAGTCTCAATTAAAACCAAAAGTAGTCTAAAACAAAAGATAAAAGCTTATCTCAAGTCAAACACATGGATTCTCATGAGAAGTCCGAGAAGTCCAGGATAACTAGAGTATTTAAAAAGAGGTCCGGAATAGTGGCAGTAGTTGATAAAGAAAAACAACCAATGAAGATATATATAGAAAATTCCCATCATTCGTCATCATAGCATGCTCGACAACAGACACAACAGTATGGCCAGTCCAGCCAACAACTGCCTCAGGGAGGATTACACTGGGCAGAGAATAAGAGAATATGTTTGGCAGAATGACAGAAAGTAGTATATTCCTTCAAACACAAATCAAAATCCAAGATGTTCAGAAGTCTGATGAAGAAGCCTAAGTTCAGATTACCAGATCCAAAGAAACCCAAAGAGGACGATAAGAAGGATCAACCAAATTATCGTCCATATCATAGATTGCTTGGACACACTATAAATGAATCTTTGGTTTTCAAAGATTGGCTCGAGAAAAACCTTAAAGAAGGGAATATAACGATCCCAGAAGAATACTTAAAAGAACCTAAAAAAGGTTTCATAAATATGATTTCGGCTGAGCTAATATCTTTGATTGACCCATATACTAGAAAAGATGGATGGAGTGTGACTTGGAACATGCTCAAGAGGGTCCTAAACCAAATCCAGTCTGCTTCATGACAAGCTTCCGTTTAGAGTCTTCAGCCTACCAAGCCCGGGATGAAGATTTCACCAGAAGAACTATCATCGTCAAAGAAGAAGAAGAAGAAGAAGAAGAATACCACCATAAAGACTAATAGCACTGGGGGTAGGATAGGAGATGCCTCTGCTACATTGGTTGTCTCGGATTCGGGGAAGAAAATTCTTGAACCCTTGACCTTGTATGATTATCTTTTTACCCCTTCGGGGTCTTATGAATATAATGATTATGATTTTGGCTACATTTTAATTATTTCTGGTGATAACATAATTGATTATAACCAATCTAACTTTGATTTTGATTCCCAAAATGATCTTCAAATCATGCTTGATTCCGATGAACCTGTTGACAAGATTAAATAAAACATCGATAACACTGCTTTTGATAGCACCAAGAGTCAGGAACTGATCCTCGAGTGTCATGGTGCACCACTTGCCATCAACTTAGATCTTTCTGATAAAGAAGAAACACCAGAAGATTTTACAATGGTATCTCAAAAAGAAAAAATTACAAAAGTGAACTTGAGGAGCGGGAGTGTATTACCCCTGAGAACAGTTCCAACAGATAAAGGAAAGCAAATAGTAACTCGAGAGGAGATACCTCCACCTCCACCAGTGGAAAAAAAAATATAATCAAGAGAAAATTGGACGATCATACAAAGTGGATTACAACGTGCTAGCTCATCTTAGGAAGCTGCCGGCAAAGTTAAGCATCTACGATGCTCTAATCCAGTCAAAGAAAATGAGAGTCTTTGGTTACAGCTTTGCTTGACCCAGAGATTTGCTTAGCGCAGTTGGCCAGCACATCCTTCAATGAAGTTTAATAGTTGAAAGAACAGTTTGGGGTAACCTTCACAGATGAAGACCTGCTGCTTGGTACCGCCGACCATAATCGTCTACTCTATATCTCCGTTAACATCGACAGATTTGTGTTGTCCAGAGTTTTGATAGATCCTAGAGCATCACTCAACCTAATGAGCCTACAAACATTGGCCTATTTGGACATTGAAGCTCAGGAGCTTATGACCGATAAAATGATGCTAAGAGGATTCAACTAAAAGGGAGAGAAAGTCCTTAGATCAATCACATTACTTATGAAGGTTTGAAAACTAGTAACAACCACTAAATTCCATATTTTTGATGTCGAGACCTCTTTTAATGTTCAACTTGGTCGGCCATGGATTTACGAACACAATATGGTTCCGTCATCTCTACACTAGTGCATTAAGTACTACAAGAAAGGACAAGAACATTGCATCAATGGGGATTTATAGTCATTTTCAGTTCATGAAATTGGCATTCATGAAGATGCCTCCTACTACGTGCCTCCATGGAAAACTATCTTCTCTCATGAAATTATAACAAATAAAAGTAAAGATTCAGAAGAATTATAATGGCAAGGCCATTCAACTCTGCTTCAGCAATCTTCCACCGCCCTTTTGCAACGAGTTGGTGGGGGTTCTTTTAGTTTGCACACTCGAGGTTGAGGCCGGGGACGTGGATGAGGAAAAACCAATTTAATTGTTGAACGGACAAGGTCGGCCGTAAACATTGATGATGAAGAAAGTTATGAAGATGAAATATTGATGACAAAATAGAAAAAACCTCAGTACGAGATATCCTTAGAAGACGTGAAGAAAAGTGAATATGAGATAATGTATGATCAGAAAAACCACTATGTGAACAGCATGGCCCTTACTCTGATTCTGCCTCAAAAGGTCGAGAGTTTAGAGGTCAAGGAAGTCTGTATCCAATAAAATTTTATTATGCTTCTACTTCATCTACTCCTTAAAATCATGTAGATTTGGATGAGAATCCTAATGAATTAATGGAATTACCTTTTGTTTACTTTTTATCTTACAAAATTTAATTCAACAGAGACATTTTTCGAAACAAATGTCAAAATTCAAATTACAAATTTTTAAGAAATTATGGGATGTTAAAAGTCGAACTCCCAACTCAAAAGAGGGTTTCAAATTTTGTACAGTCAAAGCAGTCGATGATTTAGAATTTGGCATTCTTGTCACTAATAAATTGAAAGAGGATTGTCTTGATATAGAGGATGACTCTACTGATTAGCTAATAGAAGATGCTCCGCCAAAATTTCAGGAAGAAATCAAGTCAACTGTCGACAAATTAAAAGAAATTAACCTCGGGATGAAAGAGCAGCCCCGGCCTACATTTATAAGTTCTCTACTCAATGATGAAGAATCTATAGAGTTGATTAAACTATTATCAGAATTCAAAGATTGATCCACATGGAGTTATGATGAAATGCTTGGACTGTCAACAGAAGTTGCAGTTCATAAACTCTGAGTGGACAAAGATATGACCCAGTAAAATAAGCTTTAAAGAGAATGTGTCTTGAAATAGAGTAGCAAGTCATCGCCGAGGTGAAGAAATTAATAGACGCTAAATTTGTAAGAGAAGAGCAATACCCCACATGGTTAGCGAACATTGTATCGGTTAAGAAGAAAATGGAAATGAACAAATCTGTATATGTGTTGACTTCAGATGTTTGAACAAAGAGTGTCCAAAGGATGAGTTTCCATTGTCAATACCAGAAATAATGGTGGACATCACTTCGACACATGAAATTTTCTCTTTTATGGATGGATCATCAGGGCACAATCAAATCAAGATGGCTCTAGAAGATGCAGCACTTACAGCCTTCAAGACACCTATTGCGAATTTCTGCTGCACAGTGATGTCATTTGGGTTGAAGAACGCCGAGCAACAAATCAACGAGCTATAATGAAGATTTTTTATGATATCATTCATAACCAAGTGGAATGCTACACGGATGATTTGGTCATCAAAAGTAAACGAAGAATAAACTATTTGTACGATTTGAGGATAATGTTTGAATGATTACGATAATATGATCTTAAAATGAATCTCTTAAAGTGCGCCTTCGGCATTACCTCAGGAAAATTTCTAGGATTTGTTGTCCGTCATTGGGAAATCAAGATGGATACGGATAAGATTAAAGCTATCTTTGAGATGCCTCCACCCAAAACCTTAAAACAACTATGTTCCTTCCAAGGAAAGTTGGCAAATCTGAGATGCTTTATTTCTAATCTCTCAGGTAGGTGTCAGCCCTTCTCGACATTAATTAAAAAGGACACCAATTTTGTTTGGGAAGAGAAATGTCAGCGGGCTTTTGAGGACGTTAAGCAATATTTAATGACACCTTCTATTTTGGCAGCTCCCATCCCGGGAAAATCTTTAATACTTTATATCGTGACCTTAGATGACTCTCTTAAAGCCCTCTTAGCCCAAGGCAATGACGAGGGTAAAGAAAATGCACTCTACACCCTGAGTCATCATCTAACGCCGACGGAGATAAGGTATCTGCCAATTGAGAAGCTTTGTCTAGCATTCATTTTCACAACCCAGAATTTAAACATTACATGTTTTCTCATAAGATTATCCTAATTTCAAAAGTTAATATATTGCAATATTTGATGACCCGATCAACACTCTCTAGATGTCAAGTAAGATGGTCGATGATTTTTTTGCAATTTGATATAACTTTTGTTCCCCTCCATGCTATCAAGGAAAAAATTTTAGCAGACTTTCTCGTTGCACACCTACTTCCAACTGGGTCTCGTCTTAATGATGAGTTACTAGATGAAAAAGTATTAAAAATGGAATTCTTCAGTGCGCAACACTGTGAGAAGTAATTTGATGGAGCTTTTTCAACCAGAAAAGACAAAGAATCAGGCACAGTTGTATCAGGCAAAGCAAGAATTGGTTTGATTTTCATCACACCAGATAAGAGTATGCTGAGGTTCTCATACCACTTGACAGAGCCATGTACAAACAATGAAGCAGAATATGAAGCCTTAATTATTGGATTGGAATTAGCAATCTCAATGGATATAACAAATATTGATATCTTTGGCGACTCACAACTCGTCATTCAACAAGTCGCCGGACAATAAAAGATTTTGAAAGCAAGGTTAGTAGAATACCACCAGTACATGATGAAGCTACTGGAGCAGATTCTCAACATACCTTTTAACTGGATTTCTCAGGGAGATAATGCCCATGTTGATGCTCTAGAAAAACTTGCAAAAGAATTAGCATGTTCCCGAGAGGATTCCATTAACATCACAGTACAAACGAGACAGGTTTTGTCTTAAATCGACCTCAAAAATGTACACAAGCTCGGAAAAGAAGAAGAAACGATGATTGTTAATGTTGTTATCAATGAAGATTGGCATAAACCATTAGTAGAATATTTGTAAACTGGAAAGCTGCTGGAAGACAAGTCAGCAGCACACCACATCACAAGAAGGTTTATGTCATACGCCTTAGTGGGTGATGTCCTTTATAGAGGATCATTCAATAAGATGTGGCTACAATGTTTAAGCAAAGCATAAGCACAAAATACTGACAAAGAGGTACATGCTGGATTGTGTGGCGCTCACCAATCGGCGCCAAAAATGAAAATAAAGATTAAAAGACTCAGATATTATTGGTCGGCAATGATGTTAGACTGCATGGATGCAGCTAGAAGATGTCACCAGTGCCAAGTGCATGGGGTGGTCTTGCACCAACCTCTAAATGTGCTACACCCAACTGTTGCCTCGTGGCCCTTCGAGTGTTGGGGCACGGACATAATAGGTCTGACAGACCCTCCATCCTCTAAGGGACACAGATTTATACTTGGCGCTACAGACTAATTTTCCAAATGGGCAGAGGCAGTGTCATTACCAGAGGTTACATCACAACACATCCTTCAATTCTTCAAAAGCCAAGTCATCTACCATTTTAGAGTTCCGCACTGAATAATCTCTGACAATGGGACAACCTTAAAAAGCACAAAAATCAATAATTTTGTCAAACGGCATGGGATAGATAGGAGATACTCTACAATCTACTATTCTAAGGTAAATGGCTTGGACAAAGCCTTCAACAAGACACTGGTACAGATTTTGAAGAAGATACTAGATGAAAATAAAAGAGATTGGCATAACAGAATGCTAGAAGCTTTGTGGGCCTACCGGACAATGTTCAGGACTCCCACTCAATGTACACCCTACATGCTCGTGTACGGGTCTGAGGCCGTACTACCGCTGGAGGTTCAGACACTGTCTCTCAGAGTCGTTGTAACCAATCAACTTATAATAGAAGAAAGTGCAAAACTCAAACTTGAACAATTTAAAAGTCTCGAAGGAAAATGACTAGAAGCACAACAGTATTTGGAGATCTACCAAGCAAAGAAGGTACACGCCCATGACAAATTGGTCCACCCAAGGACATTCAAAATTGGTGATCTCGTTCTTGTTCTCAAAAGGCCTATTCTTTCACATCGCAAGATAGGAGGAAAATTCGAGCCAACTTGGGATGGACCATTTTTTGTAGAAAAATTTTACACAAGAGGAGCCTACCAACTAATGGATTTTCGAGGCGAAAAAACCATGTTGTCGATCAATGGACGATGCTCGAAGACATACAAAGCAACTTGATGCTACTTAAAATTGCCTTTTTGATATTTTAATTATTCTAGGGTTATTTATTTGGCCAAACGCCTGTGACCAGGTACAAGATTTTGTAATAAAATTAACCTCAATAAAATGAAAACTTTTGAAGCTACATACTTTAATTTACTCTTTTCTACTTTAAAAGTTTGATATTTAACTAAATTAAACAAAAATATATACACAGAAATAAACAATTTTCTCACAAATATAAAACTGAAAATTTTCTCTAAAAAAACACTTTATTTTGCTCTTGTTTCTGCTAAATTTCAGTGCACTGATGTTTTTTCTATCATTTGCAGAGAAAATGTCAGGATAAAAGCTGATTTTGTTTTTAAAGATGGCTGGAACCTCGCACTTAATGAGAAAAGGGCACCATAGGGTGGCATCGTAGACTTTGACAATGACTTCGTTCAAGTCGACATGGACTATGAGGGTCCTCTAATGGACGTGGTTAGCCTTCAAGAAAAAGAAGGGTTACCATTGCTGTTAAAGATCGGCACAAGGAGAATTCCTCACTAAAGGGGAAAAAGGTGATAATACAGCAAGATCCGATAGAGGGGACTAGTCATCTGCTGTCTAAGATAACTGCAACAATCGAAGGCCTAGTCACTGCTAATGATGAAAGAATGTCAGATGCACCACTGCAAAGAACAAAATGTAGAAATGCCAGCCACCAAAAACATAAAGCCTTCACTTCGTGAAGAAAGAAGACGCCAATCAGAGGTAGAAAATTTACTTACCTTTATTCCTGAGAGGAAAATCTATGATCCAGATATGAGAGAGACTTGCTCCAGCCTTCCTGTCACAGAGGATGAGTCTGAGTTTGCTACAGAGCCAGTGATACCAAGAGTTTCAGATGATCTTTGTGCATGTTGCCCGAAATGCATCGCCGAAATTCCCATACGTACACCAGCTACAGTGGCATTTGTAGAATGCCCAGACTACAATGTTCTCCACCTAGAAAGCTACAGTACTCTGAAGGAGCACACATCCGCCGATGATAGATTTCAAGTCACTGATCACCCAATGGGGGAGTCATATATCCTGTTGGATACAGAGACAACACCAGCATGAATTCCTGCCGATATTGAAATGAGGGATCATCCTCGACACCGCCGATCATCACCATGGCAGAATACTACAAAATGAGTAAAGTGAACAAAAGGGAATTTGAATTATATGAAGAAGTTCAAGGAAGGTTCATTAATATACTGGAAGGCATTACCATAACAGACAACTACAAAATGAGTAAAGTGAACAAAAGAGAATTTGAATTCTATGAAGAAGTTCAAGGAAGATTTGTTAATATACTCGAAGGCTTAGAACTATATACCAAAGTCTTCTCCAAAAGCGACGAAAGAAGTATTCTCGATTGCATCTTTGATCTAAGAGACAGGGGTCGAGCAAGACTTCTGATGGAAAGAACCTATTCTTAGCCACGGAAATGAATGCGTGAGAAAGAGAGAATCACCATACAATGTGGTTGTTGTTACAATTGCACCCAGGACATACAAGGAGTCCCTTAGGAATTTTGAGATACGATGAGGTGGACCCGCTACCTCCTATGATAAAATGGATGATCAAGAGAATGGTTTCATAAAGCATACTTCCAGCCGACTGTATTCCCAATAGTTGTATCATCAATATATACGATGAAGGCGACTGCATTCCCCCACATATAGACCAACATGATTTTATGAGATCTTTTTGCACAGTCTCTTTCATGAGCAAAAGCAACATTTTATTCAGGAAATAAATAAATGTCTTTGGCCCCAGCGAGTTCAGAGGATCTGTCAAGATTCTACCGCCAGTGGGTTCAGTGCTGGTTCTTAAAGGAAATGGAGTGGACATTGCCAAACATTGCATTCCAGAGGTACGACACCACAGAGTGTATGTGACATTCCGAAGAATAGATGACAGTAAGATGCCATACAGATTCCAGTTAGACTGAGAGTTGGAAGAGCTACTGCCTTACAAGCTATGAGAAGGTTGCACCTTTAAACAAATGCAAAGGGAACTCTTGTCCTGGAGCATGGTTTAGTAGGTTAGCTCAATCAGGAGCTCACCCCACCAGAGATGGACATTCAAGGGATACCTTTTATACTATGTTTCGACATAGCAGATATGATGATATATGTACCAGATATGCTCAGCTTGTGATATGTACCCAGCATGAGAAATTTTCAGATATACTTTGATGCATTCAGGATATTGTACCTTTGAGGCTTTGGCCTGTGCTTAATCTTTAATACTTGTTGAAGTACATTAATGAAATCTCTTTCAGAATTTTGTCTGTTTTTTCAATTGCCTTGTTGTGCAATGGATAAAGAGCCATAAAATAATTCATTGGTTCTGAACTACAAAGAACAAAGAATAAAAAAATAAAAACTCAATAATAAAGTTCAAATAAAACACTCTTTTAAAAATTAATCAACCAACGAAAATTAAATTTTGGAAAACATATTTTGAAAATTGAGCGTGATAAAAAAAATAAGAAAGATGAAAATAAATCTATTGAGTTGTTTCTCTCAGTTCCGAGGTGTCTTACTCTTAGCTCGCGCAACATGACTGTCCTTGTCTGCACTAAATCTCATAAAATTTCACATATCTTCCTCACCAATGTCAGCATTATCACATGACACATATCTATGGATTCAACACCACAAATTCTCTGCTAAATTTCAATTCTCATTTTGGAATCAGTTCCTAACTTATGATTCCCTCTTTTTGAGGTCAGTCCCTAACTTCTGATCCTCTTTTTAAGATTGACACCAAAATTTCAATCTTCATTTTTGGATCTATTTCTAAATTTTGATCCATATCTTCCGAGATCAGTACCTAAATTCTGATTCTCTTTCTAAGATTGATCCCTAAATTTCATTTCTCATTCTGGAATCAGTCACTAACTTCTGATTCCCTCCTTCTGAGTTCGGTCCCTAACTTTCAATCCTCTTTTTTAGATTGATCTGAAAATTTCAATTCTCATTTTGGAATCAGTCCCTAACTTCTAATTCCCTCTTTTTGAGGTCGATTCCTAACTTCCAATCCTCTTTCTGAGATTGATCCTTAAATTTCAATTCTCATTTTAGAATTAGTCCCTAACTTCTGATTTCCTCTTTTCGTGGTCTATCCCTAACTTCTGATCCTCTTTTTTGAGATTGATCCTTAAATTTTAATTCTCATTTCGGAATCGGTCCCTAACTTCTGATTCCCTCCTTTTGAGGTTGGTCTCTAACTTCTGATTCTCTTTTTAAGATTGATCGTTAAATATCAATTCTCATTTCAGAATTAGTACCTAAATTTTGATCCCCTTCTTTCAAGGTTGATCCCTAACTTCAAATTCTTTTTTTGAGATTGATCCTTAAATTTTAATTCTCATTTCAGAATCAGTACCTAAATTCCAATTCTCTCCTTTCGAGGTCGGTCCCTAATTTTTTATCCTCTTTTTGAGATTGATCCTTAAATTTTAATTCTAATTTTGGAATCAGTCCCTAAATTCTAATTCCCTTCTTTCAAGTTTGGTACATAAATTTTGACTCTCTTTCTGAGATTGATCCCTAAATTTCAATTCTTATTTTAGAATCAGTCCCTAACTTCTTATTCCCTTCTTAAGAGGTTGGTCCCTAACTTTCGATCCTCTTTTTGAGATTGAACTTTAAATTTTAATTCTCATTTTAAAATCAGTATCTAACTTCTGATTCCCTCTTTTCGAGGTCGTTCTGTAACTTTCGTCCCTCTTTCTAAGATTGATACTTAAATTTCAACTCTCATCTCGGGTCAGTACCTAAATTTTGATTCTCTCCTTTTAAGTTTGGTACCTAAATTTTGACTCTCTTTCTGAGATTGATCCCTAAATCTCAATTCTCATTTTAGAATCAGTCTCTAACTTCTGATTCCCTCCTTTCGATGTCAATACCTAAATTTTGATTCTTTTTCTGAGATTAATACCTAAATTTTAATCATCATTTCGGGATCAATACCTAAATTATGACCTCTCCTTTTAGGGATTAATACCCAAATTTCAATTCTCATCTTTAGGTCAGCACCTACGTACTGATTCCCATCCTCTGTAAACACCTGAAACTTGATTATTTGAATTCCACTCTTTGATCCATAGTGACAGTTTCTACTCCTTTATTTTGACTAGATATTCACAAGATATATTCCCCAATAGAAAAACCTAGTAGTCAACTTTACCCTCTTTTCTAGTTCTATTGACTTAGGAGTTTATGTTGGTCTTATTGATCTTGTCGGTCAACGCCAATACGTGTGGTGTGGTTTGCCCAGCACACAACACCTATTGGGGGTCCATTTGTTGACCTCACTTTTGGTTGAGGTTTATTTTTCCCTCTTTAGTTACCTAAGGTCTATTTGTAGGACTTTCCTCTTGACTATTCTTAGAAAATTAGAAAAGGAACCCTTACATTTAGAAATTCTAGACTCTTCCTTTCTTAACTTAAAGTTTCACATATTGGTCCTAACCTAGTACTTAGTAAATGGGGCTAGTATGGAGGATCTCAAGGAGAGTCCCCATAAAACTGTTTGATCTTAAGGTTGACCCTGAGTGTTGGTCTGGAGCTAGTTCACTCATTACACTCACTATCACATATATCCACTCACAATCCTAATTTGCTGACTTTGATCCCTTGATCTTTTGGGAGACTCATGTAGATGGTCCTCTAAACCCACTAGCCCTAGGCTAGGGTTTAGCTAAGACCAGTACATAGAGGACCCAAATGGGGATTTCATTAGTCCATAGCTCATGTAGGGTGGTTGACACCCGAATTCTACTAAAGTTACCAATTTAACTTTTTTACCCCCAGACCTCCCAAATTACCTATACACATCCAAATCCCATATTTGGCCAAAAATCCCAATTTCACCCAAAATACACAAATTTGTTGAAAAATCACTTCAAAGCATTTCAAAATACCCAAATTGCCCAAAACCACCCAAAATTGGCAAAATTACCACAATACCCCTAATTTTTCCAAAATTACAAAAATACCCCTTGCACCCCAAAATTCTCCAAAACCTTAAAAATCATCTCAAGTGTCTCCAAAATCAATTTATACCCTCCAATTGGGCACAATTTAGCCAACTTGACAATTTTGACCAAAACAACGAAATTGCCTTAAGACCCAATTTCCCCAAATTCATCCCAAATGTCCATCAGGTTTAAACCAAATTTTCCTCAATATTAATTCTAACCTCAAATTCACCTTTCATATGACCATTACAAACAAAATATAAGCCTAGTAGGCCCATGCTTTGAGCTCAATTTTCATCCAAATCAAAACCCCCAAATTTGACCATATGACTTAATCTCACCTAATTGAACCCCATAGCCTACTCAATTTGCAAAAATTTGAATCCTAAACTCTTCCTAACACTCCTACACACCAAATTAAACTTTTAATTGGCCTTGGTGAAGCCTCAATTTCACTTAATTTTAACCCAAGTCTAAAAATCCCCATCTTTGCCCCAAATTTGTTGCTCCAAATTCCACCAATTTGAATGCCCTAACCCAAAAATTGACACCCAATTAGTGTTGAAAACTCTTCATGACAGTCCTATAGACCATTTTCAACCATAAATTTGGACTTATCCCAACCTAGACCCGAGTCTAGTCCAACATGCCCAAATTAACCAAAATCCCAAAATCCTTCAAATTGAGCTTTTAATTGACCTTAAAATTACTTCAATCCTTCACCAAATTCATTACAATCTTCTATACAAAGTTAATCAATTAACTGAGCTCAATTTCATTGCTAGCCTAACCTTATACACCAAACATTTATGCATTTTTAGACCCAAATTTTTTAACTTATTTTTGGTAATATTGCACTTCAATGGAAGGTATTTTGATATTTTCTTGCAGGTTGTTGATTTTTAGTGCTTAAAGCAAAAAGGAAGCAAAAAAGAATAAAATTTTGAGTCAAAATGATGTTTTTAAGGTAATACTCAGCGCCGGCAGCACCAAGATCAGCGTCGGCAGCGCAGAACAACCGAAAGCTTGAGAATTTTTACATAATGCCAATGACTCTAGACTAGGGCCAACGATGCTGACTAGGGCCGATGGCGCCAAAGGTGGTTCAGACCCTGTTTCTAGAAGGTTTGATGTATTTGGATGATTTTTGAAGAGTTTTTTTTAGGAACCTCTTGGAGAGCAGACCTTGGGCTTTATTTGGGGATGAATTTCATCAGAAAATAGACTCCTCTACGTTCATTTTTTGCTCCATAACATTCCACCATGCCACATTTTCATAATCCATCTTCATTCCACCACCATATTTGAGTCAATTAGTGATTTTGCTTTCATAATTTAGAGATTTTGTTGTGAGATTTAGTGTGAAACTTTCTATACGAGTGTTGTAGAAGGAGAAAGGTGAGAGAGTTCTTCTTCCTGCATTTCTAAGGAAAGGCTACAAAGGATTTGCTTTGATAAAGAGTTCCAAATAAGTATATTTTTTTATTCAATGTTGTATGAACTTTCTTTTATATAAAAATTTTTTGTTTTGTCATATCTTGGTCATGAAGTCTGAGTAATTCTCTCTATCTTTCCCCCTACTCTCAGATATGGTGAAATAAAAAGATAAAATGAATGTGTCATAATTAAATTATAAAATAAATTGTGATGATTTTTCAACTCCAAACTTAATTTACTTTTCAATCTGTCCAATTGATTTGTTAAAATATGTTGTGAAACATATGATCCGGGAAATGGAGTATGGTTTTTAATCTGACCAATTGATTTGTTAAAATATGTTGTGAAACATATGATCCGGGAAATGGAGTATGAGGTTTAACAACAAAGTGGTCACATTTCATTTCATGAAGGAGAAATTTGTTCAAGAAATTAAGTGCAAATAAATTAGGGAATATTCTATGTTGGGTGTAGAATTGGATAATCTTTACGGTGACAGACTAAAATCCTCAATTTGGTCTTAGTGTTTAAAAACTAAAGCGAGAGTTAGCCTTCAGGTGAAGGGAAGTGGGAGCTCTGGAGTAGGAGCTGATATCCTCCTAGTGTAGCTACGGATTTAGGGACTAAACCTAAGATTAACCAATGATTTCTATGCACTATATCAGGGTAGAAAATAAAAATTGCTTATATTTGGCACAATATATATTATAAACACTCATCTCATCTCATTTCACCAGAATTTTATTGTAGTGGGGATGCTTTTCACATAAGAAATCTTCATTACATAAACATAGTTAGTAGATTAGTAGTTATTATTCAAAATTTGCATTTCTATTTTGCTAATTGTTAAGTAATTTAGTTTAGTTAATATCTCAACATTCAAAAATTAGTGATAGTGATTTCGTTTGATTTTCTATAAATTTCCTGTTAAAATTTATCACTGCTAACTTGCACCTTCCCCGTGAGAACGATATTTGGGGCTTAAATAGAAAGTCCATGATTGCTTGGTAACGATATGTATACTTACATAAAATCCCATTATTAATTTCCTAAAATTATATCTATTTTACACAACTTACTTTTCATATAAGGTTCAAGTTTTTGGCGTTGTAGTGGTGTCAACTTCATAAATCTTTACATATAAAAATCGGGATCAAGTTTTTGGAGCCGTTGTCGGGGAAGGTAACGGTTAAATTTAAGTAAATTAAATAGTTTTGATCAATTAGGAAATTTAGATAATATATATATACAAATATATAAAAACAAATATATATATATATATATATATAATCAAAAATAAAAAAAAATTATCTAAGAGTTTATTTTTAAAGAATTTTACTTTGTTTATTTTATTGGTTTATGCAAAATATTAGATCTGAAGGTTTAGTACCTTACGATTCATAATTAAAATGTACTAATAGAAATATTCAAAAACAACAAAGAGAAATTAAGAATTTGAAAGAAATGGCAAATAATATAGAAAATCCAATAAATGAGAATCGACAAAGACTTTTAACAGATTACGCGAATCCAACAGCAAATGAACATCATTTAACTATTCAAAATTCTGATGTTGCTGCTAATTCACTTGAGCTTAAATCTACTATTATCCAAATAATACAAAATAATCAGTTTGGAGGATTACCTACTGAAGATCCTAACTTACATCTTGCTAGTTTTCCTGAAATTTGTGCTACATTTAAATATGACAAAGTGTCTAATGATGTTGTTAAGCTTAGACTTTTTCCTTTTTCATTAAGGGATAAAGCCAAGGCTTGGTTAAATTCATAGCACTTGGTTCTCTTAAAACTTGGGGAGAATTATCACAAAAATTCTTGGCTAAATATTTTTCACTCTTGAAAACTGCTAAGCTTACAAATGATATTACATCTTTTTGACAGTTTGAAGGGGAATCGATATATGAAGCCTGGGAAAGATTTGAGGATCTTGTTAGAAAATGTCCTCACCATGCTTTTTCAGATTGGTTAATAATTCAAACCTTTTAAAAAGAATTCGTAGGATCATTAAGATCTATTATAGATGCTATTGTTGGCGGATCATTAATGTCAAAACCTTTTGATGAAGCATATTATTTAATTGAAGAAATGGCTACTAATAATTTTCAATGGCCCTCTGAAAGGGTAAATCCTAAGAGAGTAGCCAATGTTCATGAGTCTAATGTGATGGCTATTTTGGCATCTCAAATTGCTACTATTTTTAAAAAGATTGATCAAATATGAGTGAACTATTCTCAAATACCCCAAGTATTAGAGGAAAATTCACTAGGACAGATTATTGATACTCAACTATCTTATCAAACCTTAAATGCTATAAATAATTGAAATAACAATCCTTATTCTAACAATTTTAACCCTGGATGTAAAAATCACCCTAATTTTAGTTGGAATAATTATAATAATTCAGAGAATCCATCTGTAAATATGAACAATTATGGAAATCCTAATTTTTGACCTTATTATCCTCCAGGATTTAACTCCAATCCTAACCCACAAGTTAAGAAAAAGAAGTTGACGATGGAAGAAGTGATGTGACTATGGGAAATCAAATAAAGAATCAAGGGGCTGCTATTAGAAATATTGAAAATCAATTAGGACATATTGTTACTGCACTTATTAACAGACCTTCTGGAATTCTTCCGAGTACTGTGAAAGTTAATCCAAAAGGTCAAAGTAAAGAGCAAATTAAAGCTATTCAATTATGAAGTGGAAAAGAAATTGAAACAAGAATCCAAAGAAATTGAAGTTGATGAAGAGAAGGAAGAAATGGAAAATGGTCATCAGGAAAATAAACAAACATAGGTTCCTTTAGAAAAAACCATTACCTCCGTTTCCTCAAAGACTGAAGCAGAAGAATAAAGATAATAAAATTTACAAAATTTTTGGAAATCCTTAAAAAGTTAACAATAAATATTCCTTTTGTTGAAGCTTTGGAACAAATGCCAAGTTATGCAAAATTTATGAAGGATGTACTAAAAAAAAAAGGAAGTTTACAGATTATGAGACTGTTGCACTCAGTGAAGAGTGTAGTGTTATTATTCATAAAAACATTCCTGAAAAATTAAAAGATTCTGGTAGTTTTACTATACCTTGTGCAATTGGTGAAAAGATTTATGGAAAAGCTTTATGTGTTTAGGAGCGCGTATCAATCTTATGCCCCTATTAATTTTTAAATGTTTAGATTTGGGAGAAGTTTCCTCTACTAATGTAACTCTTCAGTTAGCTGACCGATCAATAACTTATCCAAAAGGAGTTATAGAGGATGTACTAGTAAAAGTGGAATTTGTATACTTTATAGTATTAGATATGGAGGAAGATAAAGAAATTCCTATTATTTTAGGGAGACCATTTCTTGCAATAGGAAGAGCTGTAATAGATGTACAAAAAAGAGAATTAATAATGAGAGATAATGATCCAGAAGTAAAATTTGATATAGCAAAAGTTATGAAATATCCTGCAATAGAAAAAGATAATGAATGTTTCAGGATGGAAACAAAAGCTATGAAATATCCTGTAATAGAAAAAGATAATGAATGTTTCAGGATGGAAGTAGCTGATTATCTATGTAATGAATAATTTAAGAAAGAATTTAAAGATAAATTTAAGTAAGGAGAAATTTTTTTGAATGAAGATGAAATTAAAGAAGAAGATTTGGATTATATTCAAGGAAAATTTGAAACGTTAGACTTGTTGGAAAATGATAGTAAAAATCTTATCCCTTCAAGTATTAAACCACCTGAACTAGAATTAAAGATATTACCTACCCATTTAAAGTATGTATTTTTAGGAGAGTCATCTACATTGCCGGTTATTATATGTTCCGAGTTAACCGAGATTCCGGAAAAAAAATTAGTAGAATTGTTGAAAAAGTATAAAAAGGCTTTTGGATGGACTTTAGCAGATATTAAAGGATATTGTTCTTCAATTTGTATACACAAAATTTTATTAGATGAATAATATGAACCTAAAGCTGATCCTTAGAGAAGATTAAACCCAATAATGAAAGAAGTTGTTAAAAAAGTATTTTAAGATGGTTAGATGCTGGAATTATATATTCTATTTCAGATAATGCTTGGGTAAGCCCAATTCCTTGTGTCCCGAAGAAAGGAAGAGTGACTGTTGAAGAAAATGAGAAAAATGAATTAATACTAATAAGACAAGTAACTGGTTGGCGAATTTGCATTAACTATAGAAAATTAAATATGGCCCCCAGAAAAGATCACTTTCCTTTACCCTTTCTAGACCAAATATTTGATAGATTGACAGGGAATAAGTATTATTGCTTTTTAGATGGATATACCGATTATAACCAAATTTTGATTGCTCCAGAGAATCAAGAGAAAATAATGTTTACAAGCCCATATGGAACATTTGCTTTTCATAGAATGTCTTTTAAACTATGCAATGCATCTGTAACATTTCAAAGATGTATGATACCATTTTTTAGTAATTTTATAGAACATGGAATGGAAGTGTTTAGGGATGATTATTCAGTATTTGGGAGTTTGTTTGAATTATGCCTTAATAATTTAGAAAAATTTCGGGAAGTATGTGAAAAAGTCAATTTAGTATTAAATGGTGAAAAATGTCAATTTATGGTTGCAGGAGGTATTGTACTCGGGCATAAAATTTCTAAAAATGGCATGGAGGAAGTTCCTCCAAAAATCCAAGTTATAGAAAAATTACCACTGCCTATTAGTGTTTAAGGGGTGAGAACTTTTCTAGGACATGCTAGTTTTTACAGGCGCTACGTAGAAAATTTTTCAAAAATAATTAAGCCTTTATGCCAACTTTTAGAAAAGGATACAAAATTTGATTTTAATGAAAAATACATAAAAGCATTTGAATTATTAAAGAAAAAATTAGTCACTGCACCTATAATAGTACCACCTGACTGGGAGAAACCACTTGAAATAATGTGCGATGTTAGTGATTATGCTATTGGGGTTGTATTAGGACAAATGCACGACAAAGTTTTTAAGGTTATATATTATGCTTGTAAGACTCTAAATGAAGCTCAAATTAATTATACTACTACTGAAAGAGAGTTATTAGCTATTTTTTATGCATTGATAAATTTAGACCTTATTTAATTGGAATTAAATGTATAGTGCATACAGATCATTCTGCTATTAAATATTTCATGCAAAAGAAGGATGTTAACCCAAGATTAATTTGATGGATACTTCTATTGCAAGAGTTTGATTTTATCATGATTAATAGAAAGGAAAATGATAATCAAATAGCTGATCATTTTTCTAGAATAGAAATAGAAATATTAACAAATTTTGCAAATGAAATTTTAGAGAATTTCCCTGATGAACAATTATATAGTTTTGATGAAATGGATGTATCGTGGTATGCTGATATAGTAAATTATATTTTAAGTGATATTCTACCACCTGATATAAAAAACCAACAATTAAATAAGTTTATATATGATTCAAAAGACTATTTTTGGGAAGACCCATATTTATATAAACAATGTAAAGATCTAATTATTAGAAGATGTGTGTCTTATGAAGAAACTCAACAGATAGTTGAAAGATGCCAAGATTTTAAATTACATTTTGGAACAAATAGAACTGCATATAAAATTTTACAAGATGGATTTTATTGGCCTACTATTTTTAAAGATGTTAATGAATATATTAAAACATGTGATAGATGTCAACATGTAGGAAATATATCTATGAGAAATGAAATGCCTCAAAATTACACATTAGAAGTTGAAATTTTGGATGTGTGGGGGTTAGATTTTATGGGACCATTTATGCCTTTATTTGGAAACTTATATATATTACTTGTTGTTGATTATATGTCCAAATGGATTGAAGCTATTGTTGTACCTAAATGTGATGCTAAGAGTGTTTCTAAATTTTTAATTAAAAATATTTTTACAAGATATGGATTGCCGAGAGTAATTATTAAAGTGTTTCTAAATTTTTAAATAAAAACATTTTTACAAGATATGGAATGCCGAGAATAATTATCATTTTCACAAGATATGGAATGCCGAGAGTAATTATTACTGATGGAGGATCTCATTTGAGGAATAAGAGAATCAAAAAATTAATTAAGGAATATGACATTATGCATAGAATTTTTATTGTTTATCATCCTAAAACTAGTGGTCTAGCAGAAATATCAAATTGTGAAATTAAACGCATTTTAGAAAAAGCTGTAATTCCTTATAAATTGGATTTATCTGCTATACTTGATACTGCATTATGGGCATACAGAACTGCTTATAAAACTCCTATAGAAATGTCCCTATACAGATTGATATTTGAAAAAACATGTCACTTACTTGTAGAATTAGAGCATAAAGCATTTTGGGCTATTAAAGAATTTAATTTTAATCTAAAAGATGCTGGTAAGAAAAGATTATTGCAACTCAATGAACTTGAGGTGATTAAAAATGAAGCATAATGATAATGCAAAAATTTATAAAGAGAAAATGAAATAATGGCATGATCACAAGATTATTCAGAAGAAATTTCAACTTGAACAAGAAGTTCTATTATATAATACAAGATTGAGATTGTTTCCAGGAAAACTGAAATCCAGATGGTTAGGAACATTTACAGTAATCAAAGTTCATCATTATGGAACTATTGTTATTAAAGATCCTAACACTGGAAAGATATTTAAAGTTAATGGGCTATTACTTAAATTTAAAGAAGTTTTAATGTTAAGTCAACCCAACTAAACAAATGTTATGTCGGGCTGACGACATTAAACCAAGTGCTTTGTGGGAGGCAACCCATACTTATATGTCTATGTATTACTATTTAGTTTATTAAGTGTCTTATATATTAGTAGATAATAATCCTACACAATTGCATTTATTAGAAATTAATTCAATATTGTTATTAGAAGAAATGTTGGAATCTAATTGAACAAAAAATGAAAATCATAAAAATTTGGCCACTGGCGCCGACGGCGCCCAAGAAAACGGATCTCAGTGCCGGCAGCGCCCATCGAGAGCGCCGACAGCACCGAGAGCGGTTAGACAGTTCCTACGAGTTTTGGCGGACTTTGGCGGGATTTTGCTCCATAATAACCATCGAGAGGTGTTCTTAAAGTCCTAAAAATTGCTTAGGACACCTAGAAACTTTCTATTTTTTAGATTCCATGGCTTCCAATTCCAGAAATACTTCAAGGTATGGAGTTTTCAACAGAAGAAAGTTCACTTATTTCGACATGCAGAGATTATACGATAAAGTTATTACGAAGAAGAGATTGATCAAGGAAAGAGGATTTGTTAATCATAGGTTGATCAATCCAAGTACTCCAGTTGACAAGATTATTCTGCAAAGGCAATGGGAAGTTTTGTGTTACACGATCACTGTAGTTGTTGTCCCTGTAGTGAAGGAATTCTATGCAAATCTACATGGAATTACCCAAGGAGTTATCTTCGTATGAGTTAAGGCTGTACCATTTACTCATGCGAGGATTAATGAATTGTATATGATAGAAAATGTTCCAATCTATCATTATGTAAATTTCATTCCTACGCAAGATTTGATGCAAAATATTTATAATTTTCTGACGGATGAAAGTGATATGTGGGAAGTACGAGATGAAGGATATATTAGTTTTCCTACTTCATTATTAATCTAATTTCAAGCAATGTCATTTATTTATTTATGCAAATTTACTCCCTACTATGAAGATCAATAGAGTCACCAAGGAGAGTGTTATTTTAAACTAGTGTATTCAAATGAAGAAACCTATTCATATAAGTTCAATTATATTTAAATCTATGATGGGAATCATTATGAATTGGCTAATTTATGGACTTGGGCATCCTTCTACAATTTTTTTGATTTGCCGTCAATCCCAAGTGCCATATGAAAATTGGGAAAAAATTTTACTACCGTGGGAGCCCATGATTTCTATTGATGATCAGTATGTTGGTAATGAAAATTAAGCACTAAATGTTATTATAGATCATTTTTTAGATGCTTCAACTCCATTAATGCCACCAACAGTTGGAAGTTCGCTTGCTTTAGAAAAGAAATTAAAGAAAATTGAAAGAGAACTTCAAAGTATTATGAATGTAGTGGGAGATCTCTAGTACCTTTTTGATCACTTGGATTGGAGAATGAAAGAGAATTTTGATCACACTAGAATTTTTGAAGCAAGATTAGTTCAGATGTTTAAAGAAAAGGGGTGGATCAAAGAAAATTCGACAGATCAATTCCCGTATCGATCCTTCTACAACCTAAATGTTCCGTGCCAATCTATGGGAGATATTAGAGGAGCTGAAAGCACAAAAGATGAGGCTGAATGATTGAATATTGTGAGTTCTCTACTTACTTAAAAGTGTTTATGTGTTTAATGTAATTGTGTGGATTTGGTTAGGTTTAATTTGGTTTGTTTTTGCTTTAGAATTCTGAACTTTGATTATGTGTATAGTTTTGTGTCAGCGTTTAGTTTGTGGCTTGATTTCGAAACTGAATTATAATTAGTTTGCTTAATATGTGTGAATTTGTGATTTGTGAAATGTGTTTGTAAAAAGTATATTTTCATATATAAAAGGCAGTTTGTTGTTGTTTGTGAAAATGATTGTTTGTGAAATGTGTATTTATGAATTTAGATAAAAATTTGTGTTAATGTTTAAAGATACTAAAAACATTGGAGAAAATTGAAAGGAAATTAAAATTTTGAAAATCAAAATAGTGAATTTTGGTCCTTCAGCGCCGACGGCGCTGGCATTGGCTCTGACTGCACCTTCTACCCGAGAGCGAAGAATTAACCCTTTAATTCACGATTTTCACCGTAAACCTCTATTTTTACCCCTTAGGTCACCTTCAACCTTCGGTTTTGCACCTAAGTCTTGATTTTGGCCAGATTTGAGGCGATTTAGATGCAAAGGAACTTCGGATTTCATCTTCTCTAGGTAAGAGCTACACTTTAAAGTAAAATTTTTTTATTTTCACCAACGATTTTTCTCACATAGACTAGATCTTAAATTTTGAAAATTTTTTGAGAGATTTTGAGAAAATACTTTGGTGAAGAACTCTTACTTAGTGGATATAAGTTTAAAGTGATTTACATTTTGATTTTCATAATTTTGGGATTTATTCGAATTTTTTTTTCAAATTTTTCTATATTTCCAGTGGCACCTAGATCGAGCAAAAAAAAAGTAGAATACGACGAGCGAAGGTTTATTAGCATTAGAGCTAGTGCTTGATTTCATAGCGTTTAAGAAAATTAAAAACTGATTCAGGATCGAGGTTTTAAAAATCCGCGAGGAAAAGTTGAATGATTGATTATCGCTCTGCAGTGGGAAAACTTCTACTATTTAACTGCCAATGCGATAGCTGGGATTGTGATGGAATTTTATGCCAACCTTCTTTAGGCATCTGATGATTTTGTTTTTGTTCAAGGAAAAAGGATGGAGTTTACTCTAAGAAAAATTAATGAGTTTTATCAATTAGAAGATGTTTATAGATGCCAGTATCATTTGTTTTCTCCTACAGATCAAGCATTAGATGAAGTTATCTCTTTTCTGACTAGTGAGAAAGGGTCATGGAAGATAAAGAATGGAGTTAAAGTTAACTTTCCCCTTTCTATGTTAAATGTAGTGTCTAAGGATTGACGTTATTTTATTTCTAGGAGGATGATTGAAAACAAACCATCATAGTGAAGTGACCAAGGATAGTGTCATCCTAAACTTTTGTATTCAACAAGTGATGGATATAAATGTAGGCTCTATCATTTATATGAACATTGGATCTATTGCTCTGGGAGACACCACTGGTGGATTGGCACACCCTGCTCTCATTTACACACTTTGTGAGCATGCAGGAATTGATTTCAGACCTGATGAGGAGGGATTGAGCCTCAGAGACCAATTGGTCCTGCCAACATCAAGACTTATGAGTCCATTGTTGATTGGAGACTGGAAGACAGGTGAGGGATATCCCTTCTACTTATAAAACCCTGACCGATCCTTTTTGTAAATCAACAATTACAAGAATTTGATGACGTACTAGTAGATTTAAATTCCAGCAATGATGCCAAAAACTTGACTGCGACTTTATATATATATGTTTGATTTAATAAAGATGTATAGATATAATATTCAATAATGTTAAAGTCGAATTTGTCAATGCAAGTATACGTATCGCTCAAGTAATATAAGGCTCTAATGGAGTCCTAGATATCGATCCCACAAGGAGAAATAGAATACTACGGACTAAGATTTAATAAAAAGTAATACTTCAACTACAACAACGTTCAAGTTGCTTATCTGTCACTAATAGGCAATTGAAATAAGTAGATAATTTGGATAGTAACTAATTATAGAAAATAACATTTAATTGTAATATTCAATATATAAGAAAGCATCCTTCTCCTTGCCAAGAAAATATAGTGAATGGATAAAATGAATTAGTTCAATTTATATTGTGCCAAATATGAGCATACATATTCTTTACCCTTTGGTTCAGGCATAAAGAACATTGACTAATCCTATGCTTGGTTACTGATTCTACGGCTAGGCTGGGAGGATACCAGCTCTCACTTTGGAGCTCCCACGTTCCTCTCACCTGAGGGCTAACTTCTACACATCAGCACCCAAACGATAGGATC
>JXCR01079077.1:0-14816 GCA_002079205.1 Phalaenopsis hybrid cultivar
AAGGGCTGTAGGACGAGGAGAGCTGATAACATTATTCATCACATCCTTAATGAAAAAAAAAAACTTTTTGTTTAATAAAAAATAGAAAAGACAACAACCTTGATTACAATCTGATCCACACATGGATAATGTTCCCCTAAGAAAATGCACGTAAATTACAATTCTCAAACTCTTCAAAAAAATATTTACTTTCAAAATTTGAAATAATGTTTTTGTTTTAAGGTTCCCCGGGTTAGTAATGAGCAAGGCAAGGGATGGTGAACTAGTGCCTTTTCAAAAAAATATTTTCAAAATTTTAAATGGGTATGAAATCGAAAACATGATTTACAAAATGTAGATATCAAAGGCAAGCAAAGGCAGAAAAAGACGGCGCATCGAAAATTTTGCTCTTATCATCAGTCTCACCTAGACCTCTAGTATTAAGCTTTCACTCTTTCAATCTTACGACAACAATTTCTCTTTCCCTTCGATGGGGAAAGGCCTTACGATCTATATTCTATCCAAAAAATAAGTTTATAATTCAAAAATGTCTTTATTAAGCTAGAAGATTTCCTAAAAGTTTTATTAGGATAGATAAAATAACAATCTAATGTCTAAAAGAGCAAAGTAAATTAGATGGAAAAAAATTCTAAGTGGTCACAGAGAATTGATGAGCACGGAAATAATCTCAAAACTGTTCGGAAACAATGGGGACAAGACAACTTGATGAGTGTCAGAAAGCCTGTGGTGGTAGAGTGACTATTTAGCATTTTAGCATTGTACGAGACTCTTTCACACATTCAGATAATTAAAGAGAATTAAGAGAGAATAGACATCTCGATTTTTATGTTAAAAAATCATGAAAAGGAAAAAAAACACAAAGCCTAGCATAGCTAAAATAATTCACTATGAATGATGGGTACTCATATCTATTCTTCTCCTAAATTACAAAATATTGAGGTACAAAGATGATTTTTGTAAATTTACAAGAGTGGTTCTTGATAATAGGAGGTTGTAAGGGCATAGTCAATTGCTATGGAAGTAGTAGTCAACCGTGAATGTTGTAGACGGTTGTCGTGGCGTCAGCTTGTCGTATAGGCCGTAGTTAAAAGACATTATAATAGTTGGTTGTGTGGGCCACATATGGCTGCCTCAAGAGCATTGATTGGCCACATAAGTCATATTATGAAGTTATAAAAGTTGTGAGCCACATATGTTGTAGTTTGTCGATTAAGCCAAAGCAGCGAGTTGCGATAACGTCGATAGGCCTAGAAGATTGTGTATTGTGGGCTATGTAAGTTGTGGGTCATGTAAGTAGTAATTGGTCATATAAATAATAACAGGGAGTTGTGATGACTTTCATAGGCTACAAAGGTAGGAGTCGGGAGCTTTATAAGCAGTAAGCCATGTTGGTCATAGTCAGTCACATAGTATATAGTGGTTAGTTGCGATGATGTCTTTAGTCCATAGAGCTCAGAATTGAGAGTTGCATGAGTTGTAGACCACATAGGTTGTAGTTAGTTTCGTAGGTCGTAATGGTGAGTTGTGATGATGTACGTAGCTGCAAAGACTAAACTTGAGAGTTGCATGACTTATGGACCACATAAGCCAAAATGATGAATTGTGATGATGTTCGTAGGTCACACGGGCCAGAGTATAGAGCTACAAAGTTGTTGACCACGTAGGTCGTACTTGATTTTGTAGGTTGTAGTGGTAAGTTGTGCTATCGTTTATAGGCCGCAAGGGCTAGAGTCGAGAGTTACATGAGTTATCGAGCACATAAACCATAGTTGGTCACATAAAGCATAGTGGTGAGTTGTAAGGATGTCCGTAGGCCATGGGGAACAGAGATGGGAGTTGAACGAGGTATTGAACATATAGGTCGTAGTTGGTCATGTTGGCCATAGTGGTGACCTGTGATGACGTCCATAGATTGAGGGGGCCAAAGTCGGAAGCTGCACGAGCTATAAACTCCTAGGTCATAAATTAGTCACATTAGCCATAATGGTGATCTATGATGACATTTGTAGGCTGCAGGGCTGAAGTTAAGAGCTGCACGAGTTGCGAACCTTGTTGTTCATAGTTGGTCACGTAGGTAATAGTTATAGGTATTGACGATGTATGTAGATAGGAAGGGCCAGAGTCGGGAATTGTACGAGGTGTGAACCATGTTGGTCATAGTTGCTCACAAAAGTCATGATGGTGAGTTGTGATGATGTTTGTAGGTTGCATGAGCAGTAGTTGGGTACATGAGATGTAAAACTATGTAGGTCATATTTGATCACGTAAACCATAGTGGTGAGTTGTGATGGTGTGTGTAGTTCATGGAGGCTCGAGTTGAGAGCTACACAGAGGGAGCTATATGAGTTCAAACAAAGTCACCATCTTTGGATTACATTATTACATTATCTTCGGGAGGTGTAGATGCACCGTATGTGAGGGCTTTTGTTACATCATTCTAGGTGTGTCATTGCACTTTAATGGGGTGCATTATTACACCTTTATTTAGATGTGCCATTACATTGTAGCTAGGGTGCAGAGTTACAGCAACATCAGGGTGTGTCATTGTGACTTCACAAGTAACTTTACTGCAAGGAGCAGGTGACAGCTAATGATGGTGAAAATGACCGACACTTGGTGGTCTTAATTGGTCTGCAGTAATGACAAGATTTGGATGAAGGAAACAACAGCTAGAGATGGTTAGAGGCTGTGAAAGTCGGTCGGAGGCGACTGAAGTTGGTCAGTGTTGTTGAATGGAGTGGGCGGCAGTGGTGACTAGTTTTCCTACTGCGGCGATGGGGGATAAAGTTGGCTGACAAAGATTGCAGCAAGAGTTGACTGGCTTCATTGGTCAGAGTTAGAGTTGGAGTTGGTATCAGTGCTGCTGCAGATAGTTAAAGTCAAAGTAGGCTAGTAATGCGGGTGGTATTAGTGTGTTAGTTTTTTAAATATGAATAGTACAAAATATACACGGCAGATACAATAACAAATATGCAATTTAATTCCAATAAAATAACATCAATTAAAATAATTTTATATTTTAATAATCCTTAAACTACCAAATCTCCTTTAAAGATAACACAAGTATACGTATCACTCAAATTATAAAGAGCTCTAGGTCCTATATATCAATCCCACATGGAAGTTGGAAATGCCTGTAAATAAGTTCTAAGATTATAATGTCAAGTATTATTTTAAAAATACAAAAAGTAAAGTGCTAAGTTTGAATATTAAGTAACAAGTGAATGCTAATTAAAATGCAGCTGAAAGACAAATATAACTAAACTAAATGATAAACATTCAAAAGTAAATTTACAAAAATTAAAACTGACATGTTGTGACAGAAAGTTCAAATTTAAGAAAGCATCCTTCCCCTTTACAACGAGTATGTGGTTTCTAAAGAAATTAAAATAATTTGAAAATATATATAAAAACTCTTTTGTGCCAAATCAGAATCATATTCTTTACCCTCATTTGAGTGCATAAAGAACATGGACTAATCAAGAGTTTGATCTCTAATTCCGTCGTTAGGCTGGGAGGATATTGGCTGCCACTCCAGAGCTCCCACTACTCTCTCTCCTGAGGGCTAACAATTTTGATCAGTTTCCAATCAAATGGACCAAATTGGCGATTTTAATCTGTCACCTTAAAATCTCCAATTCTGCTTCCAACCAAGTATATTTCCTTATATATTTGCACCCAATTCCATGGATGAAATACTCTCTCATGAAATCAAATGTGATTCTCCTCATGTTTAGAAATCATAGCCCTTTTATAACATATATTTCTCAACTCATTTTAATATTTCAATTGGTCATAAAAGTAAATGAAGATCAGAGTTCAAATCATACAAATTATTGACATTTAAAACCATATAAGAAAAATCAATTCTTCACAAGATCATATCTCAAAGTAGGGAGAAGGATAAAGAAGACTACTTAGAATTCATGAGAAGGATACGAAAAAAACATGAATTTAATAAATTTAAACAAGTTTACAAAACAAAAGAAATAAAAGACACAACTTATCTCACAATCCTTCCCAAGCAAACTCTTAGAAGTTCTCTCCAAGACTTTCTCTCTTTACAAGCACTCTCAATTCTCTCTTAGAAGTGTAATGGAGAAGAAATCTCTCACATTCCCTCTCCTCATACAATCCTTGAAGAAAATCTCTAAGCCCTTGACTTTTTGTCTCTCTCTCTCTCCCTTGCCTTCTTTGAAAATCCCTCATATGCCTCCTCCTTCAAGCCCTAGACTTCCCGCTCTTTTATTAGAGGCTACCTCCTTCCAAAAAGAATTTAAAGTTCCCTCCAAAATTTTGTCCAAAAGTCAGCTCTTTTGAATTTAAAAGAGATGTCCATTGATCTAATAGACATATCCCTTCATAAAATAACCTTTCAAAGTGTTTATATGCATTGAATTACTTCAAGGGGTGTTTAGAACAAGTGTCCCTTTGAAAATTTGTGCAAAATTCGTTTCGAGCCGCATTAATCCTCGAAAAGTCATCCTTGGCGCATCTGCACTTTCTCAACAATAATTTTTAATTATGTAAGATTTATGATCAAAATAGAAATGAGAGATATATAAGAGACTAGAGATTCAAATATCATTGCACACCATGATCATGTTGTTTCATTTGATGCTTGCATGCCCTAATAACTCACGGTTTCATATGCTTCAAGTGAAACTGAGATACGCGAAACTATGAAATGCTAGAAGAAAGTTGAGGTTTGTGTGGTTTTAAAGTTAATTTTAAGAGACATTTCACAGTTACCACATAATTCAAATGTATATTCACAAATAACACGTAAACTTTAATAAAATAAATATATAATTAATAATTAATAAAAAAATATTTTTGATATAATAATATATAACTATTAAATCTTAATTAAATAAATTCTAGTTAATTAATTTTTTATGAAATAAGATATCATATATGATACGAGTTATCATCGAGCATAATATAGAGTATTTAATGAGTTACTTGTTGGACAACAAACGAGTTTATTCGTATACCTAATTGAATAAGTTTGATTATGTTCACGTTTAGTTCATTTAAGCTATGAGTTTTTAAAAATTGTTCAAGTTTGTTTATTTATTAATTTGAATGAACTTTATTGATTCATAATCGAGAGAGTTTGTGTTGTTCATCGGGCACATTGTTTCATTTACAACCCTACATGCAATTCACCTCAGCATATTTATTGAGTGTGTGTGTATATATATTTGATCAAAGTTCTAAAAAAATCTCAGATGCAAAAAAATACAATAAACATAAACCCTCTCCAAAGTTCTTCATTATTTACAGGCCTCTAATAAATCAACAGAAAACTCGGCACAATTATTTATAATCAATAATAATGGAAAATCTTATACATCAATTTAGAAAAATGTGTTCAAAAGTTAATTTTGGATAAATGTACTACTTATTGAAATATGAGTGATATTCTTCCATACTTAAGTGAATGTATATAAACACTTCTTGAACTAGTCTCATCTATAGATCCTCTTTGTTCATGTTCTCAAGAGTATTTTAATAGAGCCTTTAACAAAGCCTTTTGAATTGATAACTTCTTCCTCAAAGGCTTCAACAAGTTCTCCAATAAGATATTTTTCAACACTGATNTTACTTTATTTACAAATACTCCAAATTCTCTATTAGAAATTTAATGAAGAAGAATTCTCTCACCTTCCCTCTTCTCTTATAAACTTAGAAGAAAATATCCTCTTCTATCTTCCTCTATAACTCTCACCCCACCCACCAAAAGCTTCTCTCTATTTCATCCCCCTAGAAGTTATTCAAGTCTTCTTCTTTTATTTTGGGCTGCCTCTTTTGGAAAAGACTTCAAAATTCCCTCCAAAATTCAACTCTTTTAAATTCAAAAGATGTATCATTTGATCTAAGAGTCATATCCCTTCATAAAAGAACCTTCCAAAGTCTCAAGATGCATTGAATCACTCCAAAGGGTATGTTGAACAAGTATCCATTTGAAAATTCACACAAAATTCATCTCAAACCTCCTTAATTTGAAAAGGTTGCCCTGGTGCATCATGCGTCAATATGGCGCATCATACGTCAGCTCTCTGGATTTTGGCGCATCATGTGCCAATCTGGCGCATGATGCACCAGAATTCATAATTGGCTCTTCTTGCTCCAAATTTCATCCTTTATGTCATTTTTACTCCAAATGCCTAAAAATGATATGTCTGCAATGAAAAACACAAAATACCCTTCTTTGAGGTGCAATATCACCAAAAATAAGCATAAAATAGGTACATAAAACAGTATATTATTTTGGTGTATCAAAGTCCCCCAAACTTAAATGTTACTTGTCCTCAAGTGACACTTTTATTACTTAAAATCATGTGGCCTAGGGTAGAGATTAACTTATAACTTCTATATATTAGTTTAATAAATCGAATAACAAAATTTAAGAAAAACCTTTTAATAACATAGATTCAAATTCTAAGTCTAGGAATACTTATTAATCAAATTTAAGATTTCTAAATCTTTATTCAGTTTAAGAAGAATTACAATTTATCATATTAGTGACGTTTAGACAATTCATATGAAAAATAACTTCATGAATACTTTTCTAGGAATGCTACTAGTAGTCCAATACAAGTTTATAAATTATAATAAAGCTTTTTCCTTAAGTTGATTCAAGTGAAGCCAATTTTTTATTAGGCATTTCCCCAAACTTCTCGTGACTTGTATTTTTTTTCTTATCTTTTTCTTCTTTTTTTTTCTTTTAGGACCTTTTCAGTCCATTCTTTTCTTTTTCTTTTTCAAGGGAGGATTACTATATTTGGATAGCCTTTAGTAATTTTGAACNATATCAATTGTATTCTAACACAGTTTGCACTTGTACAGGATAGGTTCAAAATGAATATATACAGGTGGACTACAACAGCTTAGCTTTCCCTAGGAGGCTCCCTTCAAAATTGAGCATTTGCAATGATTTTGTTGTGTCTAAAAAGATGCATGTAGTCTTATTTAAGGCTTTATTAGTCAATATATTTATTTTAGTCAAGCCATGCTTTATTCTTTTGAATAAGCTTTATACTTTATAGAAATGTCTGAGATACATATTTTAATGAAGATTTGCTCCTAATAACTACTGATCATGATCATGCACTTTATATTTTTAGGAACTTAATGAACTTCAAATTAATAATATGTAAGAGTTCTTGCTCATCTGAAGGTACACACACGTGAGCTAAGTTTAGAAAAACTTATATTGTGTGGATTCAATAAAAATGGTTAGAGATTATTAGGTTCAAATTAAAGCAAAATTTATAAGTTGAAATTAAAGCAAAATTTAATATCATAAACACAAAATTATTGGGTGGTATCATTCTTAAGTAACTTTGGTTACATAAATAATAAATAAGCATTTACATACATACTATACAATTCCTAACTATTTACTTTTTAATACCTAAGCTTTTTTATTTATATGCTTAAAATTCATACCTTGAATATAATTTTAAAAATTCCACTATCACTTACTTTTAAAAGTGAAATACACATTTCATGCATAGATATCTAACTTTAAATTATTAATAATTTAAATATGATTTTAAATGTTAGATATGAAAATATGTGAGAGTTATGTGGTATGCATTTAAACTTCCCAATATAAAATGGTTTCATATCAAATATGAAAAAGATTTAGGCAAATACAATAAATTCTAGTTTTCAATTTATAGAGAGATAAAATATTTTCTATTATTAGTTAAGTATTACAATACATAAAATCTATAACAAATATACAATTCTTTTCTCTGAAAAATTCTATTTAAATTACATTATTCTAATAATTATTATTCTTAAACATTTTCTAGATGTAAAGTTAAAAATCAATATTTATGTCTTTTTTGAAAGGACTTGTGGCTTATGAGGTGTTCTCCTCATTTTAGTGAGGTCTAAATTCTTCTTATAGAACAAGGATCTATCCAATAGAACATCCATATTGACTATCCATGAAAACTAGTAATGGGACCCGCCCCTTTAGGAGTTCTAACCCCTTTTTAGCTCTTTTGTGAAATCCCACATGGGTGGTCTCAAACCCTCAACACTTGGATGAGTTGGTTAAGACCAACATGAAGAAGCTTAAAGATGATTTTCTATAAGACCATGACACCATTGGAGGACATGTCGATCCCCTTTTTGGAAATTTACATTTTTAAAATAATAATTATAGAGTTTTGAAAAGTATTAGATTAGTTTTTGGAAATACGAGACAGAACAGATCTCATATATACAGTTTAAATAAACGAGCACAACACTGTAAACGATTTATCTATCCCAAGGAATATTACTTACTAATGAGGCTTGATTAAATAAACTAACAAATTTATGACATCAATTTTAGTCTGCAAACTATTTATGTTGACCAACAAATTTTGCCTAACTAATTTTAAAGATTAGATAGTGTTTATATTAAGCTGAGTTCTAAAGTTTCTTATAAGGGAAAACCCATATAGTTATTTACATCGTAAATGACTGAGGTCACCTAAGAATACTCTCAATTTAAATCAAAGAAATTGTCTTCAAGAATTTCAAAGTTTAGGAATTTCAAGGTCAGAAAAAGAAGTATTAAATGGGAGAAGATCAAATAGGAACAGCTATTTATGAAATATAATGGGAGAAAACTAGAGGTCATCATAGATTATGAGGAATACCTCAAAGACTTCACAAGCTATCATATGGTTTGGCTTCAATTTTGAGGAAAAATTATTAAATGTTTCTTCCTTCCAATTATTATTAACTAGGTCTTACATTTGCATGATGGAATCATACAAATAGCCTAAAAAGATAGGAGGGTTTACTTCGTAACGAACGACAACCTCGGATCCTAAGGTGACCTAGGGCTTAAATTGCACAAAATGATTGTGCAAAGGCTTAAGGATGAGTTGAGGATTTATGTTGTACTAGAAGAACTACCTCAAAGTCCGAAGGATGATGACACAGGAGATTTCTATATGCAAGTATTTTTGAAGTTTACTACACTAAACGACGCCAAACACATGATGCTCGTAGAATTATAATACATATGCAAATGTAATCCTAATAAAATACTTTTTATAAATATAATTTATTCCTTAAAACTCTTTTTTTAAACTGCCAAATCTATCCTAAATATCAATACAAGTATACGTATCTTGCAAGTAATAAAGGGCTATAATGGAGTCCTAGATATCGATCCCACAGAGAAGTTGGAAAATCCTATAGTAAAATTTGAAAATTATTTTATAATAAAAACAAAAAATAAAAGTAAAGTGCAAAATTTGAAAATTGACAGCTCAGGTGAATGCTAAATAAAAAGCAGATGTATGATTAAAAAAATTAAACTAAACTAAAAACTAAACTTTCAGAAATAAAATTGTGAAAATTAAGCAAAGTTTTTGTTGTGACGAAAAGTTTAAATTTAATAAAGCATCCTTCCCCTTTACAATGAGTATATGGTTTGTGATGAAATTGAAATCATTTTAAAATATTTATAAAAACTATTTTGTACCAAATAGGAGAAACCCTATTCTTTACCCTCTTTCAAGTGGTATAAAGAACATTGACTAATCCAAAATTTGGTCCCTAATTTTGTGGTTAGGCTAGGAGGATAACTGCTGCCACTCTAGAGCTCCCACTACTCCATTGCCTGAGGGCTAACAATCTCACATTATTTTCCAATCAAGTGAACCAAATTAAGGTTTTTAGTTTGTCTCCTTAAAATCTCCAATTTTGCATCCAACAAAAGTATACTTCTCTATTTATTTGCACCCAATCACATGGATGACATACTCTCCCATGAAATCAAATGTGATTCTCCCTATGTTATAGAAATCGTATCTCATTTAAGAACATATGTCTCTCAAGAAGTTCTAGCATTGCAATTGGCCAAATCAAAAAGTAAATGAAGATTAGAGTTAAAATCATCACAAATTATTAGCATTTAAATTTGTAGAAAAAAAAATCTATTATTCACAAAACCATATCTTCAAGGTAGAGAGAAGGTTAAAGAAAATTACTCAGAATTCAAGAGAAGGATACGATAAAACACAAATTTCATATATAAAAATGAGTTTTACAAAACAAAAGAAATGGAAATACAACTTATATCATAATCCTTCTCAAGCAAATCCTTAGAATTTCTCTCCAAGCCTTACTTTATTTACAAATACTCCAAATTCTCTATTAGAAATTTAATGAAGAAGAATTCTCTCACCTTCCCTCTTCTCTTATAAACTTAGAAGAAAATATCCTCTTCTATCTTCCTCTATAACTCTCACCCCACCCACCAAAAGCTTCTCTCTATTTCATCCCCCTAGAAGTTATTCAAGTCTTCTTCTTTTATTTTGGGCTGCCTCTTTTGGAAAAGACTTCAAAATTCCCTCCAAAATTCAACTCTTTTAAATTCAAAAGATGTATCATTTGATCTAAGAGTCATATCCCTTCATAAAAGAACCTTCCAAAGTCTCAAGATGCATTGAATCACTCCAAAGGGTATGTTGAACAAGTATCCATTTGAAAATTCACACAAAATTCATCTCAAACCTCCTTAATTTGAAAAGGTTGCCCTGGTGCATCATGCGTCAATATGGCGCATCATACGTCAGCTCTCTGGATTTTGGCGCATCATGTGCCAATCTGGCGCATGATGCACCAGAATTCATAATTGGCTCTTCTTGCTCCAAATTTCATCCTTTATGTCATTTTTACTCCAAATGCCTAAAAATGATATGTCTGCAATGAAAAACACAAAATACCCTTCTTTGAGGTGCAATATCACCAAAAATAAGCATAAAATAGGTACATAAAACAGTATATTATTTTGGTGTATCAAAGTCCCCCAAACTTAAATGTTACTTGTCCTCAAGTGACACTTTTATTACTTAAAATCATGTGGCCTAGGGTAGAGATTAACTTATAACTTCTATATATTAGTTTAATAAATCGAATAACAAAATTTAAGAAAAACCTTTTAATAACATAGATTCAAATTCTAAGTCTAGGAATACTTATTAATCAAATTTAAGATTTCTAAATCTTTATTCAGTTTAAGAAGAATTACAATTTATCATATTAGTGACGTTTAGACAATTCATATGAAAAATAACTTCATGAATACTTTTCTAGGAATGCTACTAGTAGTCCAATACAAGTTTATAAATTATAATAAAGCTTTTTCCTTAAGTTGATTCAAGTGAAGCCAATTTTTTATTAGGCATTTCCCCAAACTTCTCGTGACTTGTATTTTTTTTCTTATCTTTTTCTTCTTTTTTTTTCTTTTAGGACCTTTTCAGTCCATTCTTTTCTTTTTCTTTTTCAAGGGAGGATTACTATATTTGGATAGCCTTTAGTAATTTTGAACATCACTATCCTCTTCATAAAGTCAAAACTCTAAACCTTTCTTTACTTTATAAATTCAAATCAGTTTATGATTTTTGCATAAAGTCTCATTCCTTTCTCCTTACATGAAACTCTAAAACTCTTAACACTTCAAAAGTACAATTTTCTTTACTTTAAATAGAAAAACATTGTCATATCCTATCATACCAAATATCTTCAACTTTAGAATTGACCTTCCTTATTAAAATCTCTTTACCTAAATTTATTATAATATATATAAATAGAAGTATAATCATTTAAAGTTAAATCTTAATACCCCATGCCATGTTTAATTAATTTTTAAGAATATAGTTACTTAAGGACAAATAAAATTTAGTTTACCCCTTCATCAAAATAAATTTATCCTTCCCCCAAAATTAAGCTCTTAAATGACTTTAAAAATAGTTTGAATATAAAATTTGATAGGTGAAAGAAAATAATAAATGCATGAAAATAAAAGCTGACCAGTAGAGGATTTTTGACTATGATATTGGGCTCTGGTATACTGCAGGTACTAACTGTAAAACTACATACAGGCTTTAAAGCATTAAATAAAACATAATATATTCTAGAGAACTTGTTGAGAATTAAAGACATAAATACAAAAACTAAAAAAATAAGTTTCAAAATAAACTAAAAATATTAAAAATGCAGAAAAAATGAAAGTCTACAAGTACTACTACAGATTCAGTTCACAACACAAGATAAAAAGTCTTTTACTACAACTAGTTTCAAATTAAAGTACAGCCTAATAAAAACACAAACAGCAAAAAGACATCAAAATAACTAAACAAGACTCATAAAACATTAATCTTCATCTCCTTCCTCTTCATCATCTGATTCTTCTTCTTCTTCTTCTTTTTCTTCATCATGGATGGGAGCATAGGGAGTGAAATTGAGGCAAGTAGGAAAGTCCACATTAGGTTCCCCCCTAAGGTGTCTTACCATGGCATTTTCAAACTCAATATCATGCTGAGCTCTCCTCTACTGATATGTATCATTATATGCATTCCTTGCTCCTATCTCTCCGAAATGAGTTTGAATATTTACGATATCCATCTGTTGAATCATAAGTTGATCCATAATATCTTCAAGTGATACAGATCTAGAAGTAGATACCTCTGCAGTAGATGTAGAGGGCCTATCTCTTCTTTCACTTCTAGACTCAACAAATGATTCTACTCTCTGAATCATATGTCCCTCGATAAGATTTTATGGCTGCAATCTTTCTTCATTTCTATGGGATTCTATTCCTGATTATTCACATAGAGTGAAAATCAAGGCAGGGTATCCCAATCATCTGGCTGTAGAACTACCAGAAATACTTCGAGCATGTTGAACTATAAGTGCACCCACATCTATTGCCTTCATGTTTTGAATGCAATAATTGAGTACAACTCTATCGTTAGTAACATCAGTCAAATGACTTATTGGCAACAGTCTGACAAAAATGAAGTGGTGCCATATTTTTGACTGAATAGTCAACATAGAAGAAGGGAAGTTAACTATCTTATTATTATTAATCTTCCATTTCCCTCTTTCCTCAGTAAAACATGCAATCACTTCTTCCAGTGATGAATTAGTCATCACAAATGTAGCATATTCATCAAAAAATACACCCCTCAAACCATAAAAAGTATTGATTCAATCAGCAATAAACTCAACTTATTTACCTCTAACAAGGATGTGATCATCAATAGTGAATAGCAAGTTTGCATAAAACTCCCAAATCATCGAGACAATTGCTACGGCAGTGAAGTAGCAACATCTTTCCCAATTCCTGGCAAGAATCAGTGTTTTAACCTTGTCACCTGGGTTTGAAAACTCCCGCTCTTGAATTATTCTCTTGGTCTCCATCTGAGTATTGTAACTTTGTTGGGCTTTAAAACTAACAAATGTTTGTTCGTTGAAGTCCTTGGATTGCTTTCCTCTCTTAATTCGGGGAGCCATTTGAAAATTTTACAAAAATCCAAATATCGTCTAAATAAATTACTAAATCAAAAATCTAACTCCTCAAGCAAGGTTATTTGCTAAGAAGCTTTTCACCATTAGTTTTCTTCGAGTTTTTCCATTAAAAAGTTCCAATTTTTGGATCTCCCTAAATCCATGAAGAAAATAAAAATTTTTTAAGTCAAAGTGAATCTCTTACCAAAAGAAAATGAAATCTAAAATTTTTAGCCTCCAAATCCTTCTCTATCGCCCACAATATGATGCCTTAGACCAAGGTCTTGAGGTACAAGATGACTCAAGTAGCAAAAATGGAGTTTGCCCATGCAATTTTGTTGTTTTCTAGGCAATCTAGCTTGTTCAAACCTTTGGGGCATCATGCACCAAGTCTCTATAAGTTGGCGCATGATGCGTCAGAGCTCAAATTTTCCAGATTTTGGATTTTGTGTAAATCTGCTTCATACTGCTTTACATCAACCTCTATTTCACTCAAATAAATCTTTTTAAGCATACATAAACATCACACTAACACTGAAATTTCACAAACAACGCAAGACTCACATTTCTATATAAAATTTATGCTATTACAAAATAATATGTTTTCAAGCCAACAAACATCAAATTGAGTGTTCTAAAGAAAACCAACATCCTAACAGTGAAATCTAAACATTAATATTTAAAACATAAACATCAATAACATTCATTAGAAAGGAAATGCAATCCAACACAACAAACTAAAACAAATAATACTGCATAAAACATTTCATGCATAAATTAAGATCAAACATCATCTTCACTATCGTCCTCCTGGATATATCCCATCGATTGGTAGTGCACATACAAATTGTAGAAGAGTCGAAATGGAAATTCATTAGTTGAATTTTCTTTTTCAATCCAAGCATGTTTCTTGAACATATAAATACATTCATATCATTTTCATCTCTCATTCCAATATAGTTGTAGTAGACTTCTGGATCCATCAGCTTCAAAGGAAGTAGCAATTTTTTCCAACTTTCATAAGGTACTTGTGTCGGTGCTATTTTTAGTTGAAGTGTTACCCGTAAGAAGATGTCGGTCACCCGGAATTGAAATCCCATCGCCCGCTTCAGAAGGACGTTTTAATTTACATATATATTTAGTCTTAGAAAAATATGAAATCAAACTGACCCTATATTTTTCATAGTTTAAATGAAAGAGCGTTGTACCTCAAATCCTGTATCTATCCCAAAGGATAAACACAAGACTTGAGAATGATGCTTGATCAAATTAACTAAGGAATACATGACGTCCGTTTGGTCTGCAAAACCTTTGTATTTTCTGATAAGTTCCTTTATTTAATATAAATATTTAAATAGAATTTATATTAAGCTGGGTTCGAACATGCTTTCTATAAGGGCAAGGCCCTATAGTTAATTACATCTTAAATGTTCAAAATCACCTAAGAAGACTCTCGATAAAAATAAGGAAATATTATCTTCAAGGAATTTCAAAGGGTA
>JXCR01079088.1:3326-19790 GCA_002079205.1 Phalaenopsis hybrid cultivar
GCTTGTTTATTGTTGTTTATTTGTAATTTGCTCTCTTCACTTTGCTCTCATTGGAGGTTTATTGAAATAATTCATTTATGCTGGCTTTCTCATTTAAGCTTTATGAACCTCTAAATATACGAACTTTGTAGGATTCTTCTTTTACAAATCTGCCGATATCTCCTGAGGTTGTTTATATTGTTGCTCGCTTAAACTACGAACATTTTGTTTATTATACATCCTTGTTAAAAGGATAATTTCTTCGTTGTTCCCATTATATCTAATGTCAGTCTCCTTCCTTTTTGGGATGTGCACTTATATATTTTCCTTTGGATATGCTTTCCAAGAGGGAAGAAAATTTTAAAAATACATTTGTAAGATTGCTTAAAAATTTTCCTTTTTCTTTTGATAAATGGAAATAATCCTTATGATTTAATAACCTTTATAGACATGATTTGTCTAATTTTAAAGTTAGGAAGGATTCATTTTCTAATTCAAGTTTGGTTGAGACGTGATCTCATATTTAATTTCAACACTAAATTCAGGTCATGGTTCATGTTGAGTTTGATGTTTTGGTGCATATACAAATTCTAATGCGAACTTCATGAAAGCTTTTGATTTATAGATCATGTGAAAGATCCAATTTTGATTGAATTTTCTTTTTAGATATAAGTTATTTGCCATTTGTTTAGGAGATCAAAAACATAAATCATTGTTCTATGTTTGTGGCGGGCACATTTTTTTCTCCTCAAGCTAAATGAATTACTCCATTACAAGTGCGTTGTGTGTTTGTTAAAGGGATTACTCCAAATCAGATGCATTGATCTTAGCGGAACATATTGTTTTTTAAACAAAGTGTTTCCCTTTGTGACATCTGGGGAATGCTTCTCTTCATTATGTTTTTATTTTCATTAAGATGTCATAACATCCCTTTGTCATGTCTTTGTCGGTCAACTTTTTGAAAATTGGAAATAATTTTGAAATTTAATTTAATATAATAGGTATATAGTTTGGGTTTTGAAAGTAGTATATTTTTATTTTCGAAAAATGAGACCAAATGGATCTCAATCATCCAATAGTTTACATAATCATGCCAATATCGCGAATATTACACCCTCCCGAAAAATGAGTGTATACCTCGGCGATAGACCTAATCCTGCAAACTAAGAGATTTGTGATATCCATTTGGCCTGCGAAACTTTTTATGTGTGAACGACAAGTTCTACTTAATATAGAGATTAAGTAGAGTTTATTTTACCTGGGTTCCAAGTTCCCTATAGAGGCAAACCCCTATAATTTATTACATCCCAAATGACGAGCTTCACTTGAGAAAACTCTCAATAATGATTAGAGGTACTAGTCTTCAAGAATTCAAAGTTTAGGTTTTCACGGTAGAACGTGAAAAGACAAGTGGGAGTGACTCGAATATGAACAATTATTTTTCAGGAGTCCAAAGAAATGAAAAGGTAGGAGATGTCACAGATCTTGAGGAGAAACCTCAGTGACTTTTCAAACCATCCTAATGTGTGACTGAGTTTTAGAGACAATGTTATTTAGGTGTTTGATTCTGCCAATTTTATTATTTGAGACTTACATTTGCATAACATCTGATTATAAAAATAGTCCACAGAGATAAGAGGGTTTACGCCGTGCCACACGACAACCTCTAAACCTAAGGCGAGTTAGGACTTACGCTGCACAACATGGTTGTACAGGAGCCTAAAGAGGGTGTGAGAATTTAAGTCACGCTAGGCGAGCCACCTCGAAGTCTTATGGGTTGTTATTATGCTAGGAAGAGATAATGTTGAAGAATGTCCTCTTATTGCTCGATCCAAGCTTCTCGCTAAGCTGCTCACAAAGTTGGCTCCAAGCTTCTGTTGTAGCGATGGCTCCAGGGTTTAAGTGTTTGACATTGGTGGTTTATGTTTCACAATTTTTGTGTCAAAGTTTGGTTTTGTTTTGTTTTTTGGTTTTGGTTTCGGTTTCGGTTCTAGTTTTGCATGCAGAGTAAGCAAATTGCAGATAAATAAAAGATGCTTGAAAATTAAAATGCAGTAAAATAAAATGCTGTAAGTAAACTGTAAAAGTTTACCTGGGCATCTGCTGCTATTGCGTGATTAACATTACAAGCATAGTATGATTTGCAACAGATTTAAATAAACTTGTAAGAAAAATAAGCAAAGCGAGAAATTTCAGTACGAAAGTCAGAAAAATGAGTCGTAGCAAAATATGAACAGACAAAGCAAAATTCGCGGTCACATATGGAAGACCAAGACTAGGTATAAGACATCAGTAAAGGTGGGGGCTCAGAGTTGTAGTGTACTTCCCAACCTTGGGTAAGAGTTATCAACCCGACAATCTACGGAAGACAGTTCTTAACCTCAATCCAAGTGACTAGTCGTGGACCTTTGTAAGTTTTACCAAAATTGTTTAATTTTTCATGCAAAAGTTGCTATTTAAATTTACATGCAAAGTTCACTTTAATAGGCAAAAGAAATTTTTTTTTTATTTTGTAAATGTAAAATAGTGTAGTTCACAGACTAGTCTCTCTAATCGTGCTAGGACTACTGGCGACTTAAAAGCATCGGGGGCAACAATCTCTCCAAGGGTTGGCGAATAGTATCATCGGTCCTTATCTTCTCTCATCATTGAAGGTCCTTGAGGTAGGCGATACTATTCTAATAATCTCATTTCATATCTCTCGTTTAAGCACACATAAGCAGTGTCGTCATTGCCCTTGTCACCTAGACCCTAGACTTATTCTAGTCCGGTGATTCATATGTGGCATTAAAAAATGTCCCCAATTACTAAAAAGATTTGAGTGTAATGTTCAAGCTCGAATCCCGGTGCATTGAGTTTCACTGTAGGTTAAGTCATTGCGAGAATTTTACTGTTTGATTTAACCAAGGAAGTCGTGAACCACATCTTGGTGCATCTTCATGTTTAGTGTTTCAATCGATTTGTGAATTAAGGTCAAGTGTCTCGTTTCATCATTCATTTGAAAATTAGGTAGATGAGCTCTCACCTAGGGTGTGCTCCTAAAATCTAGGAAGCCTCGCATCTTGGTGCATCTTTGTGTCTAGTGCTTTAATCGATTTGTGGATTGAGGTCAAATGTCTCGTTTCATCATTCCTTTGAAAATTAGGTTGATGAACACTCACCTAGGGTGTGCTCCTAAAGTCTAGGAAGCCTACGTTTCTAATTTGGGCTTGAAGTGGTTTAAGGTGTCTTGCCCTAAATTAAGTGTTTTCCAAATAATTAAATCAGAAACTCTCATTTTTGACTTAACCATTAGACAAAAGTAACAAAACAAACGAAAAGAGAAGGCCGACCCACTTCCAAAACTAACAAAGCCAATAGGGGAAATAGCAAGTGAATTAACCTAAAAGCATTTAAAATCTTTCAACAATTGTAATTAAATTGAACTCTGAAAAGAATGCTTAAATCCATTCCAAGACAGTGTTGATCGACCCGAAAGTTCTCCAATTCAACATAAAAAGAAATGAAATCCAAAAGCCACAAGATAGACTTAGAAAATTACAGCCCGAAAGCCACAAAATTGAACCAAAAAGTGCAATCCACAAGGCACCAAACGTACCCAAGAAAGTGTAGCAAAACAAGCCCTTTAACATTCCCAAAAATTGTGCATTTGAAGGCTTCAAAATTCGTGTTTAAGGGCTCCAAGATTAGCCCACAAAATTACCAAAAAATTGTACATAAATTGCCCCAAATCGACCAACAAAAGCACTCCAATACAGTGCCAAAACAGTGTCAAAACGGTGCTCAAGCAGCTCCAAACCAGCCTACAAAAAACCTCAAAACAGCCCTTAAACTCATTTCAAAACAGTGCGCAAACCTCTCCAAATCAACCAACAAACGCACCCCAAAATGATACCCAAACAGTGTGTAATCAGCCCAAGAAAAGGAGTTTACCGGCTCCAAGATTGCAACAAAATCAGCCCAAAACAGTCCCCAAAACACCATTTAATTACCCTCCAAATAGCATTAAAGTAGCAAGTAAAGTCCCCCAAAATCAACATTTAAATGGGGCACAAAGCCCCTCAAAAAACAGTAAATGAATCAGCACCCGGGTAGCATATAAAACATCTGAAACCAGCCATTTATAGTGTCCAAACGGTGAAAAGTCGAGACAAAACAGTAAGAATGACAAGCTAGAACGACACCCCAATCCTTCTTCAAAACAACGATAATACCGAGCAGCCGACCAAGAAGAATCGAATAAAGATTTGCATGCATACCCCACAATTCCTGTGTTAACATATCTCAGAATTAGACTTCGATTCTTACATTTATACCGCCCAAATCTTTCATATTGCATCAAAATTTCGCGATTTTATCCTTAAAAAGTTCAGATAGGCCTTTTCATGTAAATGCACAAAGATTGAGTGGTGCACATGTAAGTATGGTTGTTTAGGTGCTAGGAATGTAAATACCTAAAAATTGTGTGGTATGTATGTAAATTTTCCACCAAAAAATTTAATCAAGGCAAGGGCTAGTGAAGCCCGATTGATCGATTCAATCAAATCTTTAGGCGGAGTATGAAGGGTTAACGAAATAAAACTGTCAAAGTTGGTTTAAGGTTTAAAGGAAAGTAATGAAAATAATTCCCTAAATCTAAACCAAACTAAATCATGAAAATAACAATGTAAACTGGATCAAATAAGCTTGCCAAGTTTGTGGTAAGAAAGCAGTAAAAATAAATCAATTAGAACTTCAATGCTCCTTAAAAGCAAAACAAAACCTTGAGATTTCACTCAAATACAAAGCAGGTCGTAATTATGATAATTTTATTAACATGAAAGCGCAGAGGCATCATCATTTATGAGTAAGCAAGCTTGGTGTCCAGATTATGTTTCTTGGCCAAATGCTGGAGGAATAAAGACAAAAAATCAACTTTAATAAAAAAATGATGTATAATCCCGAAGGATCCCGCACCAATGCTTCGTGAAGTTAGGATAACTCGAAATAGACCGTGAAGATATTTGTAAAGAATGTATTGTCGTGAGCTTTAAATGGGGAATGCACAACTCTTCAGCTATGAGCCAAATCCAAATCTGAAAACTTGCAATTCAAGCAATGTGGATGATACTTCTCCTTATAATCCCAGGAAAGATTGTTCCACTTACAGCAGGAGTTGATATAATGTCGTCCTTGTGTTTGCAAGAGATGAAAAACTAGAAGAATGTCGTGCAGAGCTAGTGCAACGCCACAAGCCGCTCTCCTTACTCTCATCTGCTTCAGCTGTTGTGCTTACAAGGACGTGACGACGTCTACAGAATGCTCGTCTCTTCCTTTCGTGTTAGAGAGAGAGAAGGTGGTGGGCTTCAAAATGAGCGGGCGGTGAAGTGGAGCGATGGGTTTTTGATCGGGAGAAGAAGAGGGAGTCGGATGAGGCGTTTCCGTGAAGAAGGATTGTGGGAGAAGGAAGGGCGAGTCGAACGGTTGTTCCTTGTGAGGAGGGGCTAAGTATCGCGAGGGAGAAGAAAGGGCGTCGGTCGCGAGCGGGAGAGGTGCTTCGGTCGCGAGCGGGAGATGGGCTTCTTTGGTTGAGCAGAGGAGCGGGGAGCAAGCTTCGGCGCAAGGAGAAGGAGTCTGTCGAGTGAGGGAGGCGAGTAGGAGTTTCAATCGGTGGAGGGAGTCGAGCGAGGGTTTTTGGAGCTTCGATCAGTGGAGGAAGAGGCGCGCAGGAGTTTCAATCGGTGGAGGGAGTCGAGCGAGGGTTTTTGGAGCTTCGATCGGGAGAGGGAGACGAGCGGCTTGGTTTGTTCGGCATGAGGAGGCGGGATCGAGAGGGGTCTTGGTGCAGGGAAGAGGAGACGAGGTGGGAGAGTTGCGGTGGAGTGCTTCAAGCAGGAAGAGCGGGGCTTCAAGAAGTAAGAAGAGGCGAGGGAAAGCTTTCGGTGCAGAGGGGAAGAGACGGGTTTTTTTTGCAGCGAAGAGGTGAGCGGGTGCAGAAGAAAGGGACTTTTGTGCCGAGGAGAAGAGGTGAGCTGGGGGAGCCGAATTTTCAAAGGCCGATGGAGTTGAATGCAGGGGAGAGGTTTTATAACCGAAGAGACGTTACTCAAGCATTGGCGGGGAATTGAATGAATTCCATTCATGCAGCCCGTTCAAATGGAAAATCTTAACTCTAATTAAGATAAGATTAAATGACTCATTTCAATTTTTAAATTTAAAATTAAAAAATTATTTAACCCTTGTTCATCCCAAGTCCAGTCCAAATCGAACCGGAGTTGAACTTGGGTTGAGCCGAGCCTGCGCCCTGCTAATTAAAAAAAATGTGCATCGATTTCATGTTAAATGCTCACGCACGGAACCATAACAATATGGGCGTCTCTTTTAGCTAAAGTCGACGTTCCGGATGCGCCGACATGGTCAGTTTCGTCATCTGGGGTTGTCCGGACAAGTTTGTTGATGATCACGTCAATTCAAGTCAACATCATTCGTGGTGGGGTGAGTGAGTAAATTGCGGTGTTCGCGAGTGTTCGAGTCATGGAGGGCTCACCTATGGCTGTCTGATCCTGTAGGAACTCGTTTTCGGGCCCTCTACATGTTAGTCCTTAGTCCTTGCAACTAGAAGTTGAGTGCTTGGAACCACTCATGCGAGTTTTTCATAAAAATGAGTCAAGAAGTGGTTTGAAGTTCTTTGGGAGATGGACTCCATTTCTAGTCTGCTAAGATGGTTAACAAGGAACTTCTGAGGCTAGATTTTCGGTTTTTGGAGTAGGAAACTAAGACCTTGTTGAAAATGAGGTCAACAGTCCTCTCATGTATTTCACATCTTTTCATATGTAGGTGCCAAAAAGCACCCATTTTCTTGTAATTGCTTCTATCTTCATTTATATGTGTGGGGTTGAGGGTCAAAGGCCTACGTAGCTAGATTTTTTTTTCCTTTCAGCTTTTAGTTCTTGAATTTTGAATCTTGATTCGTAATTGGAGTTAAATAACATCAAAGTTCCAAATACAATTGTTGATTCGAGTCCATCTTGTATGTGTTTCTTCTCTATGATTTGTGCAGCCTGTTATGACTTTCTTAGGCATCAAAATGACTTGAAATTACGGAGTCTTGCCCTAAGCAAGCTTTTTTGAATAGATTCATTTGGAATGTCGCATAAACTAAGAATCATTCTTCCTTTAATCGCTCCAAATTTTTCGGTGATTAACTCTGACAGATTTTCTTATTCCAGGGACCTTGAATACTTTTAGATCACTATTTGATAGTTATTTTTTTTATCCTAATCACCATTTGAAGAGCATTCATGCCTTTATATATCATAAAATCCTTACTAGGCTATACTAAGGTGGGGACTGAATAAGGCGGGAAGATCGGTGAAGACGGATATTTTATTAGTCTTCTATGTTCCGAGTTATAAAAATATTAGCATAGTGATATAACTTAGCTTATAACAATTCATTCTTTGACCATACACTTATTCTATTGTGCTAATAGCTGCTTTTTAACTTCTGTCTAGATGGTGAACATGACTGCTACCACTTGGAGGGATTAATGGAGAGTCCTGTTGTTGAGGATGATGGAGAGTGCTTTTCACCTATACTAATAAATGCCACTTCACTCAATGTTGAGGTCTATTATAACAAAGCCGTTAACTATACGTTAATGGTCACTTTTGTATCCTTCATGACCAATAATACAGTAATTAAATTTTCCCATAACTATTTTTATGGGTATTTACATAAATGGCACATAATTCTTATGTATTTACATATCTCACACCTATACTTTCATATCTACACACATCACTCAAATCATTAATATCACATTAAAAATAGCACTATTACTACTTCTGAAAGGTGTCATACTACACCTTTTCATGCATATATTTAAAACACCAAAGTGCTATGTATGTAAATATTAAAGTTTAGTTGTGAGATATGTGAATGCATAAGAATTTTGTGCTAAATACGTAAATTTTCCTAGTTTTTATAACCATGATAGCTTAGATTTCTTTGACCTTCTACTAAATAGATTTCATTCCTCCAAGTTCTGCTGCTGATTCGACAGATGGAACATAGCAATACTCAATCTGTANACACATCACTCAAATCATTAATATCACATTAAAAATAGCACTATTACTACTACTAAAATGTGTCATACTACACCTTTTCATGCATATGTTTAAAACACCGAAGTGCTATGTATGTAAATATTAAAGTTTAGGTGTGAGATATGTGAATACATAAGAATTTTGTGCTAAATACATAAATTTTCCTAGTTTTTATTACCATGATAGCTTAGATTTCCTTGACCTTCCACTAAATAGATTTCATTCCTCCAAGTTCTGCTGCTGATTCGACAGATGGAACATAGCAATACTCAATCTGTAAGGTTTCGTTGTAGCTTTACAATAATTTCTAGTTCAAATAGAAGGCTAATGCCCAATATGTTTTTGATTTTAATAAATTTAAATAAATTTAAACAACTTAAAAATTTTTAATAGTGCATGCATTTAAATTATTTGTGCATTTAAGAACACTTGGTCGTTTTCTTCCAGGGTGCGGCCAAAGTTTCTATTGTGATGATTGGTCAGCAGGCCATTATGGATGCATATCTTTGTCTTTTGCATTTGACAGCTGGAATATTAGTAGGTGCGCGGTGCTATTTTCTACTATCATATTGGCCCAGTCTTAATATCATTCTGAATCTACATTTCTACACTTTTGCAATTTATTTTACATAAAGGAATATAAATATTAAAATTCTAGTAAAGGTATGTGCATGCCACCCAAATCATGTATTTTTCTGCGAGTAACTATTGGTTAGCTGTATGAATCTAAACGCAATGATGTGAGAATCTGTTGTCTTCTTGAGGGTAAACTACTGATAAACATTCATGAAGGAAAACAGACATGCTTATTTCATCTTGAACTATATTATGGATTAGTTACAAAGTAGAATGATCATCAAAAGTTATAAGATTTATCATATTACAACATGATGTATAAAAATTTGAATCAGAAACATGCTTTTTAAGTGCTGAAGGCTTAGAAGCACGAATCAATACTCTAATTTATAAATCTAATTATCCATTGCAGAATGTACAATCTTAATTTGTAGCGCGGCATCACTGTCCCTGACGCACGCCAATTGTCGCGTACGCTTGAGACCGGTTTGGTCCAGGCAGAGGAAGGACCGACCAGTCCTTTCAAGCTTGGTTTTCCCTCCTATTTGGAGTGGAGCCCACTCCTCTTTACCCTAAATCTATAAATATGTTATTTTTCGTGTATTAAGTCGGTTTTTTGCTTTCAATTTTTATTAGAACAGTCGTCGATGTCCCTTTTCTGTTTCTAGGGATTTATATGAGGTCGAGAAGGTACTTCGACTGTAAGCATCCTAAGGTAGTGTGTATCCTTCCCTCTCCTGATTTCTACCGCCCTCTATTTTTTTATTGCCCCTCTCCTGATTGTTGCAGCGCCTCCAACCACCCCCAAGTCTGCTACCGCCCTTCCTAGAGTTCCTCACCACCACTTAACTTGTTGTCTAGCCACCGGACAACCCTGCACCCCTACTCTCCCTTGCTGCCGCCACCTTCATTTTCTTCAGGCTTCTCCGCAACTATCCAGCTGCAGACCAACCTTCCCCTAATTGACCATAGACTACCCTAACACATACAACTATCAATTTCTGCCATCTCGAACTACAACCACCTTCGAACCTCACCTTAGGGGGGTATTTGTGTTTTTGTTGTTTTTCCTATTTCAAGTATCTTTGCTTGTAACTTATTTTCTTTTGAGTAATAATATTTACTTTCCCTATTGTTATTTGGCTTAACTTCGGTATCATTCGACATCAGAGCTAGCTTAACCCTATCTCTACGCTATTGTTTCTAGCTCCCTCCATATACAACAACAACAACAACAACAACAACAAAGCCTTAATCCCACTACGTGGGGCCGACTACATGAATCATTTTTCTCCATTGATTCCTATTTAGTGTCATATTTTCTTTTAGTTTTTATAAATTAAGATTATTTTTTATACAATAAGCCCAAGTCTTCCTAGGTCTACCTCTGCCTTTCCTAACATAAGTCGAATCTAAAACATCTACTCTCCTAATTGGATCATCAAATGGTCAACACTTAATGTGACCAAAGCATCTAAGACGACTTTCTCTAATTTTTATACAATAGCTCCCCCCATATCACCCCCAAAAATTTTATTGTACCCCATCCCAATGCCCTCCTACATTCCCACAAATCCAAATCTTAACTATGCCACCAATGAGACATGTGCCAGAACATACTTGAGAATAAATACAGTGAGAGATTCGTCGACTTCAGTAGAGGTTTGCAGAGATTGATGGCGGAACCCAAGGGGAAATTACCCTCGATTAAGATGCAGAGAGTCAAATAGGAGAAAGAGACAAGAATTTAAACCCTTTCCATAGGGAGGACTTCATTGATGAGGAGAACTGATCATATTGCTTCAGAATGCATTATCAGAGGAGACTCAGGGAGGAGACGACGTATGGAAGATAAAGAGATTTCGAAGTGAAAGTGGATCTACTGGAGTTCTAAGGAGAGATGGATCCAAATAATTTCAATCTAATGGTTTCAGTCGATCAATAGAATCTTCGAATACAAAGGGGTGTCATAAGACATGAGGGTGAATCTCGTGGTCATCAAATTGAAAAGAGTTCTTTGTGATAGGAAAATTTGCAGAGGCAAAGGAGGGAAGGAACCGAGAAGATTACAAAATAAGAGAAGATGATGGAGATGCAAAGGAAGTACTTACTTCCTCACTATCACCGGGATATGTTTTTGAGGCTACATCACCTATAACAGAGAGACCTATATATAAGTAGAGGAGTTCACGACACAATTTGAGCAATTTCAGATGAAATGCGAGTTGGTCAAGCTAGAAGAACATACTATAGCCATATTTTTGCGAGGTCTGAATCTGGTATTAATAATATTGTTCAACTATAACTCTATTGGTCACTGAAAGATATCCAAAGCCTAGCTTTGAAGGTGAAGAAACAATAATAATAAAAAAAAAGACCACCACCTATAGAGCTACCAACAATGTTACATTTGGAGGAGATGGGAAGACTAGACAGGGGAATGACAAGATAGGTCTTAGAAAGAAGCCCGAGAAGAGTAACACGCTCAACACAGTGTATGTTGAGAGATGTTTTAGGTGTCATGGCTACGGACACAACCTCCAACTGCCCTACGAGTCGAGTTGTTTCCTTCACTAAGTAGGGTGCCGTCAAAGATGTGAGTAAGTAAGAAACTACGGAGGACCGACATGAGGAACATCAACTCCAGGGAGATGAGGGAGAGATGCTAGTCATAAGGTGGTCTAAAGACTTAGCCAAAGAATGATCATTCATAGCCAAGGCATATTTTCGCACTAGGTGTACCATGAGAGGGAAGATTTGCAGCCTAATTATTGACGGTGGGAGTTGTGAGAATATGATATCCACTTTGATAGTGAATAAACTGGATTTGGCCGCACAGAAGCATCCTTAAGCCTATTCTTTTACCTAGTTGAAAGGGGAAAATGAGATACTTGTTAATCAACTGTATTTGGTGGATGAACTTCTTAGATCAAGCCAAAGCATTCCTCATAACATTTTTCGTTAGCTAGTGCACCGTGGAGATCGAGAAGCTTGTTTGGTGTCCATGATTGAAACCACCAAGCAAGGCCTAAAAAGATTGGCATCTTTGCGAGTCGAGGCAGCCAACTCAAAGAAAATGACATTGCTACCAAGGAAAATCACCTTAAAGGAAGTTTTGCTTAGATAAGATAAGAAGCAAAAGACTAAAGAGGACATGTCGTAGGAGGTAACGATATTTCTTGAGAAACTTAAAGATGTCTCACCTTTAGAGCTTCGTGACCATCTTCCACTAGGAGGGACAAGAAGCTAAACTACAAGTCCTTAGTCTGCTAATTGGATGGATCAAAAGGAAGAAACAACCTTGCGCTAAGGCTAGCTGGATGTTTGAGGATGCTATGTGACAATCCAAGAATAAAAACCAATATTACATTAAAATATGATATTCAAATGTTACCTTAGTATATGCTTCTCTTTAAGGCATGATTTGAATTAGTTCGACACCTTTTGAAATGAGTAAAGTCTTAAAATGATGGAGATAATGTTTAAGAAATAAAAGGACAATTTTGATCCCAATCAATAACCTCCAACTGCACCTATCTGGTTCTCATTACCTGAACTCAAGCTTCATTTTTTTGACTTACCTATCTTATATGCAATTGAGACTATTCTTGGAAAACCTTTGGAGGTAGACTTACCTACAGTTCATTTATCAAGGCCTATATTGCAAGGATTCTGATTGAACGAGATATTACACTACCAGATGTATAATAAGTCTAGCTTGGATCTGCTCATAATGGTTATTGGTAAAAAATCATTATGGAATAAAAATCATACTACTGCAAGCACTACAAGATGTTTGGACAGCCGCAGAAGAAAATTTCAGATTGCACCCACAGTTGAGGACCAATAGTCAAAAACAGGAACACACTATTAGTGCACCTCATGTGTCTGAACGCTCTCCAGCAAACCTAATGACAGTCAACCTGAAGAGGGAATCACCACAAGACAAGAGTTCGTGTCTGCCTCTGGGATCTCTTCTCCTGACCATACTACAACGGATAATGTTCGAACTGAAAATCAGGATAGTCCCGCAACTCCTATTCAGGAAGCATCAGATGCAGAGGTAACAATTCACACTTCACATACACTGGAACTTATCGCGGTGGCATCGATTGTCTTTCCTCCTACTGCGGCTCTAACATCAAATCAGATCGAGGATCACATGAGCTAGTCTTCAGATGAATAATGACAAATTTACACTTCTCGACGGAAGAAGAAGGCCGGGGGCTCACTCCAACTTGGAAACTTAATTTATGATGCTTTGGTGACTCTTGGCAATGGCACGGCTCTTCAAAGTTTATCTGGTTCCGCTCCTAAAACTAGAGGAAGAGGCAGGACTAAATTGGTCCGTCCCTAGCTATTTGTTTTCTGCATGTTTTAAATTTGTTTTACATTTTATTGAGTCTATCTGTATCTTTTTGTTGGGGTATTACCGTACTTGTATCGTATGGTAGGGTGCCTCTTTTGGGCTTTTCTCATACAATTTTTATGTATCATTTTCTATTTCAATAAAATCAGCCATTGGGCTTTTCAATATATATATATATATATATATATATAGCATTCACNGTTTCAGATTGCACCCACAGTTGAGAACCAATAGTCAAAAACAGGAACACACTATTAGTGCACCTCATGTGCCTGAACGCGCTCCAGCAAACCTAATCACCACAAGACAAGAGTTGGTGTCTGCCCCTGGGATCTCTTCTCCTGACCATACTACAATGGATAATGTTCGAACTGAAAATCAGGATAGTCCCGCAGCTCCTATTCAGGAAGCATCAGGTGCAGAGGTAACAATTCACACTTCACATACATTGGAACTTATCGCGGTGACATCGACTATCTTTCCTCCTACTGCGGCTCTAACATCAAATCAGATCGAGGATCACATGAGCTAGTCTTCAGATGAATAATNATTTCAGATTGCACCCACAGTTGAGGACCAATAGTCAAAAACAGGAACACACTATTAGTGCACCTCATGTGTCTGAACGCTCTCCAGCAAACCTAATGACAGTCAACCTGAAGAGGGAATCACCACAAGACAAGAGTTCGTGTCTGCCTCTGGGATCTCTTCTCCTGACCATACTACAACGGATAATGTTCGAACTGAAAATCAGGATAGTCCCGCAACTCCTATTCAGGAAGCATCAGATGCAGAGGTAACAATTCACACTTCACATACACTGGAACTTATCGCGGTGGCATCGATTGTCTTTCCTCCTACTGCGGCTCTAACATCAAATCAGATCGAGGATCACATGAGCTAGTCTTCAGATGAATAATGACAAATTTACACTTCTCGACGGAAGAAGAAGGCTGGGGGCTCACTCCAACTTGGAAACTTAATGGATGATGCTTTGGTGACTCTTGGCAATGGCACGGCTCTTCGAAGTTTATCTGGTTCCGCTCCTAAAACTAGAGGAAGAGGCAGGACTAAATTGGTCCGTCCCTAGCTATTTGTNCGGGGGCTCACTCCAACTTGGAAACTTAATTTATGATGCTTTGGTGACTCTTGGCAATGGCACGGCTCTTCAAAGTTTATCTGGTTCCGCTCCTAAAACTAGAGGAAGAGGCAGGACTAAATTGGTCCGTCCCTAGCTATTTGTTTTCTGCATGTTTTAAATTTGTTTTACATTTTATTGAGTCTATCTGTATCTTTTTGTTGGGGTATTACCGTACTTGTATCGTATGGTAGGGTGCCTCTTTTGGGCTCTTCTCATACAATTTTTATGTATCATTTTCTATTTCAATAAAATCAGCCCTTCGGCTTTTCAATATATATATATATATATATATAGCATTCACGTTATAAGACCCCTCGGGTTGGGGGTTCGAATTCCCTCTGACACAGTTGGCCTTAAGCAAGTGGTGCTCGATTTATTAGGCACATTAGAGGTGGTTGGAGGCTCGTATAATAGTCTCTAGCCATTCCTTTTGTGTGTGTGTGTCTATATATATATATAACTGCCATTAGATTTAATATCGAATTTAGTGTCATCATTGCTAATCTTCATTAATGGTAAATTTGTTGTCGTCCTGTTTTAAGCAACTCGGACCTGTACAATAGTATAGTTTTTTTGGTTTTTACTCTTTGTTCGTGCAACATTATCATCGTGGTTATGTTTACTTGTTTCTCTATGTTTCAGAGTCTCTATTCAATGCTTTTGCGACAGCAGCCTTCTTCAAGTTTGTAGTTTTTTCTATTTTTGAAATGCGGTACCTTCTTGCTATTTGGAAGGCTAGTAGACCTTTAAGCAATGGTGAAGGTTGGGAGGCAATGAGACGTGAACTATCAGTCCTTTACAGCCGTTTCTGTAAGAATTTATTTATATTTTCACTTTTGAAATACTGCCTTATTTCTCTCTTCATTCCTACAATGTCCTAATGCGCACTGAACCATTTGATTGCATTAAACAATAAGATTTATATATTTGTATTATTTTTTTAAAGATTTACATTATATATTTACATATCTAACGCATAAACTATAATTTTTACTCACATATCATCTTACTTATGCATTAAAATGTGTATTTCACTTTTTAAAAGTAGAAATGGTGGTATTTTTTATGTGATATGAAATATTTAGGTGGTATAAATGTAAAAAAGCAAAGCTTAGGTATTAGATATATAAATACATAGGAATTGGGTCGTATGTATGTAAACTTTATTTTTTTTTAATTGATTAATTTTCTATCCAATTACAGATGGCATCCTTCTAGGTGGAATTCTTATAATGTACGAGTTCCACAGTTTGTTGCGCCCAATCCTTTTCATTATGTATTCATTTTGNTGAAGTTATTTGTCAGAGTATTACTTGATGATGTTCATATGCATGATAATTGAACAGTCTAAAAAATCTCCCAAAAATTTTTTGACAAATACGAGATAGTCGACAGAGTGTTATCAAGTAGCGTTAACTTGAGTGAAAAAAAGTCGAGAGAAATGCACCAAAAATATTTGATTTATATGATGTCTGATGTCAGACGATGACAACAATCTAATGATGGTAGATGGACGGTGCGGTCCAATGACAACGGATAGCCAACGATGATCGGATGATATTAATAGGTAGTAGTGGATTACTGGTTTGATGGCAGTAGACAGAAAGTAAAGGTTCAGTGGTGGCAGCCCCACGACAATGTTATGGTGATAGCAGTTCAATGAAGGCTGTCAAACGGCGGTGGACGAGTAGTGGAAGTTCAACGGTGGCGAAGGGGAGGCAGTAGCTTGATGGTAGTGGTCGGACCAAGCATACCCAATGGATATAGTTGATCGCAGTGACCCAATGGTTGCAGAATAGAGGTGGCAATCTAATATCAATAATCGAATGGTGATGATCAAATGGTGATGGGCAAGCAATGGTTAATGACTACCTAATGATAGTGAATAGTTGTGGTGATTAAGTAGAGCTTAAGGATCCTCCATATCTCTGAACTCCCTTCCATCTTCAGTCTAGCTCTTAATCCCCTCCCTCCAACTCCTCCATGCATAAAGTAGAGCTCTATTTATAATTTTTTGGAGTGATATCCTCCGTAAACACCACTAAGATACAATAACTCTCTCACATAGCTCATAATGATCTGCATGATCACAATGTGTTCTTTGAATGTTTGGATGCCTTAATGATGTTAAAATTAAGTGATCTATGGCTTATTCAATTCATCTTATTAAGGTGTTTGATTGATTATAAACTTACAAGATTTGAAGGTTATTTGATCATCTAATTAAAGTCACAAAATTTTTAATTATGCCTTAAATGCATTGTGATTCCAAAATTGGGGTTTGAATAGCACTAAATTTAATTCCTAAA
>JXCR01079088.1:32924-55259 GCA_002079205.1 Phalaenopsis hybrid cultivar
GCAATTTCATTTTGTCAAACTACACCTTGGTCCAATTTGGTCAATTTGACCATCTTTGACAAANACAACAGTTTTGTGCATTTTATTGTATAGAAATGGTATAATTTTGAATCCAACTCCCTACGTTTAATTTTCTAATGAATTTAAATAAGGTAATTTTGAGCGGAAGATCAGCCGAACACGAAGACACTATTCATTAGCATTTACAAACATAGCTAATTTTGAATAGAACTAATTTTGAACAAGCCGAGCATGAGCCAAGTTTAAACTCGCTCATGTTTAGCTTGTTTATAGCCCTAGGTGTATTGAGCTATCAGCTTTTGTCAAAGCATGTCATTTTGGTTGAATGAGAGTCATAAGCAGTGACAATATTTTCAGAAATGATTTTATCCAGAATGAAATGTCAATTAATCTCAACATATTTTGTTCTTGGGAAATTTACATACATACCACAGAATTCTTATCTATTTACATGTCCACCCATTTTGATATTTACACTTACGACATACCGTTGTCATAATATTGTACATGAAAAAGTGTATTTCATTTTTAAGAAGATAATGATGGTGATATTCTTGATATCGTGTTAAATATTCGAGTGTTTGAATATTAATATTTAGGTGTTAAAGGTAATTAGATGAGAATTGTGTGGTACGTATGTAAATGTCGATTTGTTCTTTCACAAAATGCAAAATGACTGGGCAATTACATACAGACCACCTGAAACTTGTTATTTACAAGTCAATGGCACTCTTTTATTTCAAAATTCACTCAAATATCGAAATTCGTGGTAAACAAAAACTCTTTTTTTTTTCATTTTTATCAAATTCTCAATAATTTAATTGTGGAATGTGTAAATAAATCAGTTTGATAGTTCAAGAAAATCACCTGGGTCATTAATTTGTAAATATCAATGTTTTTAGGGGTCTGTATGTAATTATCCCACAAAAAGATTTTTAAGTGGTAGAAATGTAAAAAAGTATAAATGGCCCGGATTTTTATACTCTTTTGCTCGCTTAAGATTTTAGAGGATAACTGTGGAGAGAAAATTTAAATGTTTGGACTACTCTGATTGGATTTTGGAGGATTTCTCAGGGCAGTAGAGCCCTGACTCTACTGCATTGGCCAAATTGAGGAGAAAATGATGTGCGGGGAGGTTTTTTTTTTTTTTTTCCTCCATTTTTTCTGTGCATCGCGTCTGTCATCTAGGAAAAATATTTGCGTACATAAGACGTACGCAGCGCTACGTACGTCCAAGAATTATTCAGGGGGTACAGGGGGGTTATATCGGGGTTATATCGGGGTTATACCCCGCTGTAACCCCCTTGTAACCTCTTTGTAAACTACCTGAACCTACAAATGAGTTCCGCGTTTCTGTAATTTCATAGGTACAAATAAGTTATACGGAGGTTACAAGGGAGTTACACGGAGGTTACAGGGGGGTATAACCCGAATATAACCCCATGTACCTCCTGAATAACCTCTGACGTACGCAGCGCTGCGTATGTCTTATGTACGCAAATATTTTCCGTCATCTTAGACGCAGCTTTCAGACGTAATATTTTTTTTTTCAAATAGAGATGACATCTCAGAAACACAAATTTAGTTTGTGTGCTAGTTAAAGGGGGAAAAAAAAAAGGGAAGATTTACCACATAATACTTATGTAATTACATTTCTAACACCCAAATTTTAATCTTTATATTTATGCCAGTTTATCAGCATAGTTGTAATGAACCCATTCAGCCCAATATTTGGAAAAAATATTACCTCAGTAGTACTGATGTATCAGTACTCCAATGAGGAGGTGTCACGTATGCAATGGTCCCATCATAATGCCTCGTGGCACCTCCCTATTGGAGTACGACTGAGGTAATATTTTTTCCAATATTTGAGAGTTGTCTCTAATAAAATGTTTTTGAGATCAGAGCTTAATCTATATGTATGTGTATGTGTGTATGAGTTAAAAAAAAAATGAAAATTTACGTCCATACCACTCAATTCTTATGTTTTTACATATATAACACCTAAATTTATGTTTACATATTTTTCTATACCTTTAGAAAGTTGTCTCACTTATTGAAAGTCGAAATAGTACAACTTTTTGTGATATGAAAGATTTGGGTGGTAAATAGGAAAAAAATAAAAATTTTGTTGTTAGATATGCAAATAAATAAGAATTGGGTGGTATGTATGTAAATGCCCTAATATTCGCCAATGTTGTTTGTCGGGCTGTCAAAAAAGCTCGTTGTTCGCGAATAGTTCGTGTTCGGTTCATCAATGAGTACGTGTTTGATTCGTTCGATAAGTAAACAAGCGGACGTGAACAATTTTTTTTTCGTTCGGTTAGTTAAACGAACCAAACACGAACAATGATGCGTTCGTTCGTGTTTGAATTTTTATTGTTCGAAGTATAAAATAATTTAAAATAATTATATATATATTTTTATGATATTTTAAAAAATTAAATTTATAAATTATAATATATAATAAATTAATAATAATATTAATATATTAATATACTATATTAGTAATATACTAATATAGATTTTATATATTTATATAATATAAGTTATATAATTAATATAATTTATTATTTATATATATTAATATTAGGGATGTCAAACTGGTTTGTCGTTCAAGAACAGCTCGTGTTCGGCTCGTTCGTTAAGAAACGAACACGAACAGTTACTTCATAAACAATTTTGAACACAAACTTATTTCAAACAAATTAAATTTCAAACGAACCAAACACGAACACAAGCTCTGTTCGTTTACACCCCTAGTTGTTTGTTGTCAATAAATTCAAAATCCATCAAATAATATTTAAAAGTTTTTTTTTTTCTAATTTCTTGATTCACTTGATCTACAAATAAACTTCATGTTAAATATGCATTAAATTGCTCGTCTATTTGATAAGCATGAATCATTATGAACACATAATTTGATGACATTTGCTACAATCTACAAATTAAATAAAAATATCACTATANATTTACACCCCTAGTTGTTTGTTGTCAATAAATTCAAAATCCATCAAATAATATTTAAATTTTTTTTTTAATTTTATTTCTTGATTCACTTGATCTACAAATAAACTTCATATTAAATATGCATCAAATTGCTCGTCTTTTTGATAAACATGAATCATTATGAACACATAATTTGATGACATTTGCTACAATCTACAAATTAAATAAAAATATCACTATAATTACGAATAAAGTGAAATACACCTACTCATACATAGATAAAGTTGTGTGTGTGTGCGTGCGGCGCGCGCGCGTTAAGGCATATATATTAGTTATATAAATACATAAGAATTGAGTGGTATGCATGTAAATCTTTTTTATTTTATATAAAGCCTTACATACATACCACACAATTCTTATGTATATTCATATCTAACACCTATACATTTATATTCACATGCATACCACCTAAATCTTTAATATAACATTAAAAATATTATTATTACTATTTTTTGGAAGCAAAATACGAATTTTCATGCATACTTTTTTTACATCAAAATGTTATGAAGTGTAAAACCAAATTTGGGGTGTTAGATTTATAAATACATAAGAGTTGTGTGGCATGTATGTAAATTTCCCTTCTAAATATAAGCACTAATGGTAGAGCATGCACAATTCCAGTTGCCAAAAGCTACCATGACAGCTGCATCCGGTTGGTGGGGAGTTCCATGTGATGTGGGCACCATTAATGGTGAAGTCTACCCAAAGTGGACTTTAATAAAAGGCAAACGTTATAGGTCAATATCCACATCTAACAAAGATAACAAGTTTGAATTTCACTCTTTCATATGAAATTTTTCAAGATGCAAAGGTTTTCAAGCTTATTCAAGCTTATGTCTTGAACATCCCAAGTTGCCCAAAGCATGAAAATGTTGCTCGCTTTCAACCATGCATTCAAAAGATGTTCAACCCCTGGCTTGTCGGGGATGAAATTAAATTATCCTTCGAGATGAAACTAAACAAGATCGTATCCCTCTTTTTTTTTTTCTTCATCGAGGTCCGCATAGTTGATGCCCTTTTGACATGTTAACTCACTAACCACTTGACCGATCTACCAAAATTAGATACATTCATACATAGTAGTTAATCAAGATTCAATGTCAAAATTATTGTTTGTCACACCTAATGAAGATTGCAGTCAATCCAATATTAATATTAAAGATGCTAAATTATGAACTGATGATTTTTTCTTATAAGATTTATTCATATTAGTCTCTCCCAAAAAGTAAAAAAATAAAATAAAAACATGAGTGAGAGTATCCATAAAAGGTCAAATTGTTGAGTGTATTAGGCTCAATAAACCACCTTATCAACTGAAAGCTACACAAAATGAATATATTATTGTCTCAATCTACCCTAATATATCCTAAAGTAGTGCAAAGCCAATTAAATTTTATCCTTTCCTCTTTGCTCATTGATGGAGTAAAATATGTGTTGATCATGGCCAAATGGAGCAATATCAACTCCATCAACATAAATATGTCCCTATGATGATTAAGTTGACAACAAGTCTTGAAGCAAAGATCTTTGGTCAACTAATTGTTGAGAATTTTATCTTGGGGAGCTCCCAAATCACTAACTAGAAAAGGCAATGTGACTGATAATTTTAATATGATTGAAAATGTCTTCTACCACAAATTTGTACTAGAATTAATGTGAAAGTTACACAAAGTCAACTTGGAATGCATCACCAACTCCATAAAGGTAAAGTAGTGTATCTTGCAAAATTGGTCAAACAAAGAAACAAATAAAAGGGAGGGGAACTAGTGATCACCATGATTCGAAATGGTTGTATATTTGCACAAATTGAGCTATATTTAAAAGATAAAGGGATCATAGAAACTTTAATAGTATTTCACACCTATGCTCATCACTTTTAATTCTTATATACCTTATGCATATAAATGATGACAACACCTTCAAGTTATAATCTTGGAGTTCTATGAAAATTACATTCTAAGGCCTCAAGGGTTTCTTGGTCTCAAGATTTCTTTCAAACTCTTGGAAGAATTTATAATTATTATTATCTAGTTTTGCAAAGCTTCTTCAACCTCACTATGGTCTATCTAAATCTCTAAAGACTCTTAATTTAACAATCCATGATAGAGAGATCTTCAACACATTAATGATAGCATTCAATGCCTTCATGTTAATCCCTTTAGTTGAAGCATTTGCTATTATGTTTCAAGGACCTCATGACTTTCATATGATGATTAGAATCTCGATACCTAAGCTAACATTACTTTGGCATATTAATAATAATATTTAATATCTTTAACATTTTTTTATTATCAAGGCAAGCAACAAATAATTAAAGTAAGCTCACAAATTCAAGATAATAATTATAAATGTTTGATTGAAGATATCACATCATCGACCTGCATTAATAGTAGAGCTGCACTACGACCTCTACAAATACCCTAGAAAGACCTGCGACTACTGGATAATGTTAAAAAAAATAATGAAAAGGAAAAAAAAAAAAAACCAAGACTAATGGTGTTGGAGACCAAATGAGACCAAGATTCTTGAGAACAACAACTCTGAAAGGCCACAAACATAAGTATTTCCTTTTTAACACTTCTCTAATTCCCCTTAATTTCTTTTTAATAAAAATAACCAACTCAATAATAAAATAGCAACAACAAGAAGAATAATAATAATAATAATAATGTCTTACCATAGTGGACGTTGGTAATAAAGATCAAATCACTACAAGACTCAATATTCCTTCACTATGTATTAATTTTGATTTTTCTACTCTACACTAAATTTTTCTCCCTCTCTCCTAACCATGCTTGAGTATATTCATCTACAATTGAATATTAGATAATAGAATATATAAGTCTCACTTATTATCTCTTGAAATGATGTTAAACAGTAGTTTCTGAAAAGTACAAGCCAAATATCTTAAGAATGTAATTTCCATCCAAGTATATTTTCCATGATCGAGCCACCAATGACCAAGATCAATTAATTCAGCCATTATTAATTAGACAACAAAGTTTACATGTCCCCTTGATGACATCCACACTTGCTAATCAAAATATGTCATCTCTTAGTGAGTAAATATGTTGATCGTTTTACCAATCAACCAAAGTTTGATACATTAATTCATACTAGTCAATCTAAATTCAATGCAAAAAAATGTTATTTGTCACAACTAACAAAAACTGAGCCAATCCAATATTTAATATTAAAGATGCTAAATCATAAACTAACAACTTTTTCTTATAAGATTTGTTCATATTAGTATCTCTCAAAAAGTAATAAAATAACATAAGAGCATGACTGAGAGTATCCAAAAAAGGTCAAATTATTGAGTGAATTAGGCTCAATAAATCACCTTATCAATCGAAAGCTCACACAAAATGAGTATATTATTGTCTCAATCTACCATAATATATCCTAAAGTAGTGCAAAGCCAAAAAAAAAATTTCTTTCCTCTTTGCACATTGATGGAGTAAAATATATGTCGATCGTGCCGAAATGGAACAATATCAGCTCCATGAACATAAATATGTCTCTATGATAATTAAGTTGACAACAAGTCTTCTAGCAAAGATCTTAGATCAACTACTTGTTGGTATTTTTATCTTGGGGTGCTCCCAAATCATTAATTAGCCAAGGCAATGTGACTGATAATGTTAATATGATTGAGTGTGTCTTTTATCACAAAATTGTACAAGAATTAATGCGAAAGATACACAAAATCAATCTATAATGTTGTTATCATCCATTTTTAATGTCATATGCATTGGGTGCCTTTTTGAGTGACACGGAATCACATTGCGTTCTTATGTAATGTCCCGTCTCTCAGAGTCAGTAGAGCCTTCAGCGGGCACATCTTGCACCGGATTAAGGATCCGACCCATTCCGGTCATGCTCAGAAGCAACTACCATCAGCCAACAACGGATCCCTAATATAAGGTGAATCTAAAGACCGTTCTAATGTCTATAATTCATACTTCAATCATGTAGAGGTTCCTGTGACTCGAATGAGCCATAAGCTCCCTCGATGAACTTTGGATGTTGATGAAGTTTTAAGGGTTCAGTGTGACCAAGCCTAGCCCATGGCATGACCACTAAAAAAATGAGTTGACCACGTGCGAGCCTTGAAGGCGGCATAACTCCTTCCGCTTGGCATAACCAAGCTAGAGGTCAACATGACCACACCGACCAGGCAGTGTCTGGCATAATTACGCCAACTCTCAGGCGTGCCCACACCTAAATCACACCTGTGAAGCTTTTAATGTGGCAGAGCCAAACCCAAGAGTTGGTGTGACCACACAAATTCACCTGGTTTCAAGTTGTTTTGCATTATGGGTCCCTAGATTTCCAACATTAGCAATCCTTAACCATTGGATAATTTTTTTTGCCTGTTTGTTCACCCAAAAGTAGAATGAGGATCAAACTTGAACTATTCCTTATGTGGCAAGAGGTCACTTCTTGCCTAGAGTGAAGGGATATCTCCCCTTGGGCAGAACAATATAGAGAGAAGATCAGGCATTCTGGATCATTCAAGCAAGTAGCATCCAAGGAGCTTGGAAGAGAGCCTTCATCTCTCATAAGGAGAAGAATACCAAGGAAGCCAGTTCTTGCATCTTCTTCTCCTTCCTCTTAAAGTTTCTCCTCACGTCCACTTGCCTTTTCTTCTTCACTTGCAACTCTCCACGAGTTGAGCTCAAGAAATCTGCTTTCTAGCTTTGAAGAAGGAGAACATCATTGATCTCTTCATCCTCCCAAGCAAGGAGAGCTTCTTCACCACCATGGAGAAAGAGATGGTGTTGTCTTTGTCATCCTCACCTCGAAGGAGCTTGGATAAGCCCAAAGAACGCGTCAGTGAGAAAACCACAAACCTTTGTCTTTTCTTTCTAATGAGCCTCAAGATCTCACATTAAAGAAGATATGATAGGTTTTGTGCTAGGGGAAGCTCCATAGGTTAGGAGTTTTTCGATTCCCTATGAATTTTTTAGTGCTTCTCCATACCCTTTGTAGAAAATCCAAAAACTGAGATTCTAAAATTTCACGTTTGAGCCAGCGGTTTCTTTTCTCATACGAAAGACTTTCATGCCAGGCAAATGGATGTGCATCATCCGTTGCTCCGTTCGATGATCAATTGGTACACCTCACTACCATCCCACCCTAGATCCTAGTGAGATTGCTAGGACTAGTTCGTTTTTGTCGTCACACATGTTTAGGATTAATTTTGCATGTGTTCACTTCTTTGTCATGTTCATTGCATGATTTTCAAAATATGCATTAAAATGCCCATTTTTGGATGTGTTGTTGATCGGCGTCCCACGTCGGCTCGATCAACTATCTTTTATATACTCGATCGATCGATCTCTTCTATCGACTCGAACGATTGGTCTCCACCTACCATAACGTTTAGATCAACCACTTACGTCGACTCGAGCGATCGGCTGCCACTAACATGATTATCTCAATTGATCACTTTCATGAACTTAACTGATCGACCATCACCGGTCCGATCGTATAGATCTACCACTTATGTCGACTCGATCAATTGACCACCACCTGCTCTATCATATCAATCGACTGCTTTCATTGACTCAATCAATCGACCGTCACCGACCATATCATCTTGCTAAATCACTTCCGTCGACTCGACCGATCAGCTGCCACTGACCCAATCATCTCGATCGACCACTTCTGTCGACTCGATCGATCAACCACCACCAACCCAATCATCCCAATAGAATGACGCATGCTCGATCAATTGAGAGGACCACCACCGGTCTAATCGTCTCGATTGAACTCTTCCGTCGACCCGATCAATTGGTCGTAACCGGCCCAATCATCTCAATCGAATACTTCCATCGACTCGATCGACTGGCTGGCACCAGCCCAATCGTATGTATCGATTGACCCATTTCATTTAATTGTCCCATTTTTGCATGTTTGTTCACATTGCCTGCACTAACACATGCATACTTGCGCCCTGTTGTGCACTTGTGAGCATATACCCTCATATGCTCATAACAGGTATTTGTACCTCTCATGGGCACATTACTACAACTGCTTTTTGACATCCTTATGTCACTCTGCATCACATGACATGTATTTGCACTTGCACTTTTCACATTTGTATGTTTGTCTTGTATAGTATCATGGATGCTCATGTCATACATGCTTGAGGTATGCACTTGTTCATGTGTTCTTACATGCTTTCGTGTTCGAGCACTCACGTCTCTTCTTCTGGGATGACTTGCACATTTAAAACTAATTTAAAAATAATTAAACAATTAATTAAAAAATTAAACATTAACAAATAATAATTTCATAGTAATTTGAAACATTTAAAAAAATACTTTTAAATCAATTAAAAATAATTTTAAAATAATATAAAAATAATTTTAAAACAATTTATAAATAATATAAAAATAATTTAAAACAATAAAATAGTTTAAAAATAACTTTAAACAAATTAAAAATAATTAAAAACATTTAAAATTTTTTAAAATTCCCTTAAAAATAATTTGAAACAACTTTAAAAGGATTTATAAATAATTTAAAACCAATTTAAAAATGATAGAAAACCTATTTGAAATAATTTAAGAAATAATATTAAAATAAATTAAGATAATTTAAAAATAATTTAAAGCGCTTTAAAATTAATTTTATAATAATTTATAACCAAATTTGATTAACCTAAAACAATTAAAAAATAAATTGAAATAACGTAAACACTTAAATCAAATAGCATTGTAAAACACTTAAACTAGGCAACTCAAGATATCTTGAACATTTAAATCAAATAACTCAAGATATAACACTTAAACCAAATACCTCAAGATAAATTGAACAATGAAACCAAATAACATGTCAATGCACTTAAACAAAAACAACTCAAAAGATTTAAACTTTTGAAATAAAGCATTTCAAAATAAAACAATTTGAACTTTTAAAACTCTTAAACTATTTGAAATTTAAATCTTTAAAAGAAACTGATCACATTTTCTTGCAAGTAGCATATGAACATCAACTGTAAAACTTCATACTAAATATTAAACTTAAGTACAAAATCAAATAGATATCAACAACTTAGAAAACTGAATGTAAAAGCATCAAACCTATGAAAAATCTTGATTTTCACATTGACTGACANCATTTGAAATTTAAATCTTTAAAAGAAACTAATCACATTTGCTTGCAAGTAACATATGAACATCAACTGTAAGACTTCATACTAAATATTAAACTTAAGAACAAAATCAAATAGAGATCAACAACTTAGAAAACTGAATGTAAAAGCATCAAACCTATGAAAAATCTTGATTTTCACATTGACTGACAAACATAGGAGTTGAAATAAATAACAAATTAAATATCAAATCCCAACAAAAATCTAAAACACATCAACTTAAATAAAATAAAATAAAAACAATCCTAGGTAGATCAAGTTTGAACCCTAGGATAGCTAGCATATAAATAAAATCCTAGATTAGTCCAGTCTCGAAGCATGAGTTTAACCATTAGGTATTCTAATTAGTGTTAAGCTCTGAGACATAACAAATAGTCTTAACCCCTAAAACTATATAGGAGACTTTGGATGAAGTAACTCATGGTTACCGACGAAGGCACCTCTAACTACCTTTAGTTAAGAAACTCTCCAATTGTCATTTTTATGGAGCTAAGTGGAGATTTATGGTTATAAGGCGCTCATTTATAATTGAAGGATACCAATACACTTGAGATGATGGAAAGGCATAACATCTTGATCGGTGGTGTTATGCCTTTTAGGTTGGTATACCTATTTGGATTTCTTATAGAATTTATGTTTGTTTTAAAATTAGGGTTTCACCTCCATCTAGAAGTCATGCACTCATGAATCTTTCCCCTTAGTTTAGGGATTGTTTACAACTCAAAACTTATCTTCCTAGTTTAAACCTTGAAGCTTAACCTTCCAAATTCAAACTTTCAAACCCAAAACTCACCCAATTCTTTTTCAATTTTATTCTACTCTTAACTAAGCTCAAATTTCCCCAACCATCATCATATATAAATATTCTAGGTAAACCCTCCTCCTGAAATAGTTAAATCTCTTTTATGGGTCTTACCATGACACATCGTCATTGGATTGAAAGTATCAACCTTTGACTCAATCTCTATAAAAATTTTGAACTAATAACCATTCATTATTTTTTAAATCTCAGCTTTGAAATGTCCAACCTTAAAATCTTGAATAATATATGTCAATATTTTAATGACAACTTTATGTGGAGTTTATAGCTAAAAATGTAATTAACTATAAGAGATTGCTCTTATAGGGATACAAGACCCTAGAATAAATTAAATCTTATATTACACCTATAAGGTAGGAAAATCCTCTGGTTTCATAGATCAATAAATCTAAATATTTTCATCATCCAAATGATTAAATCCATTTCAAGATAATATTTTCTTCCCTCATGGTGAAATATCATTCTTTCAATATTGTATGTGATCATTTAGATAAAATTCTTTCAAGATCTATGGTGGATACACTCTAACAAAAAAAAATATCCACCAATCTATTATGACATTCAAGATTACTACAGAACTAATACAGTAATCTACTTCTGGTCCATAAGTTATTTCATTACTAGGTAGTGATCCTTGTACTAGATTAAGACCTATGTTATCTAATTTTTTATAAATAGAAAACACTTGTGAGGTTATAATTGTAAACACATATGTGTCATGTACAATAATTACCTTCTTATGATTGACTATATGTGATAGCTTCAATGGTAGGGTTGTTAACTTGTTTTTGTCTAAATGTGATAGCTTCAATGGTAGGGTTGTTAATTGACCGCGACTTTATATATGCTTAAAAATATAAGATAAACATGAACGTAATAAATATTCAATAATTGTAAAGTCACTCTTATCAACGCAAGTATATGTATCGCTTAAGTAATATAGGGCTCTAATGGAGTCCTAGATATCGATCCTACAGGGAGTAAGTTTAGAGCTACGAACTAAGATTTTAGAAAAATAATACTTTAATCACAACAACGAAGTTCAATTTGCTTATCTGTCACTAATAGACAATTGAAATAAATAAGTAATTTTAATTATTATTAAATAACTAAATATACTAATGAAGGTACGAATGTGATATTCAATATATAAGAAAGCATATGCTCCTTGTCAAGAAATTATAGTGAATGGATAAAATGAATTAGTTCAATTTATATTGTGCCCTTGTCAAGGAGATTATAATGAATGAATAAATTGAATCAGTTCAAATTATATTGTGTCAAATAGGAGCATAAATATTCTTTACCCTTTGGTCAAGACATAAAGAACATTGACTAATCCTACGCTTGTTTACTAAATCTGCGGCTAGGCTGGGAGGATACCGGCTCTCACTTTGAAGCTCCCACGTTCCCCTCGCCTGAGGCTAACATCTACACTTCCGCACCCAAATAATAGGACTGAATTGAGGGTTTTAGTTTGTCACTCTAAAAATCTCCAATTCTACGCCCGATAATATTATTTCCCTATTTATTTGCACCCAACTTCCAAGAGCTTTGACCTCCCTAAATCTTGGATGTAATCTTCACTTTAGTTGTAAAACTCAACATATTTAAATTTAACCTCCCTGAATCTTGGATGTAATCTTCACTTTAATTGTAAAACTCAACATATTTTAACAAATAATTGGTCAAATTGAAAGCAAATTAAGATCAAAGTGAAAAGATCATCACAATTTCTTAAACATTATTGGCCAGATTGAAGGTAAATTAAGATCAAAGTGAAAAGATCATCACAACTTCTTTAACATTTATGACCAGATTGAAAATAAATTAAGATCAAAGTGAAAAGATCATCACAATTTCTTAAACATTTTTTTGACCTCCATGAATCTTAGATGTAATCTTCACTTTAGTTGTAAAACTCAACATATTTTAACAAATCAATTGACCAGATTAAAAGTAAATTAAGATCGAACCATCATAATTTCTTAAATATTTTTATGGCTTCATCAATTCAAATCACTATTTCACAAATCTCAAGACAAGGAGAAGAACAGAGAAAATTACTCAGATCTCATGGGGAAAATACAACAAAACTCGGAATTCATATATAAAATCAAAGCCATACAAACTACAACAATAAATAAACTTATTTCTAATTTCTCCCCAAGAAAACTCCTCAAAATTCCTCTGAATCTCTTCCTTTATTAACTGCACACAGAATTCCTCTTCGAAGCAACAATGAGGAAGAAATCTCACTTTCTCTCCACTCTTACAATCTCTTGAAGAATTCCTCACAGTTTTTACACACTATTGGAACCTTTCTAACCTCCAGGAACTCTCCCCCCTTCCAGCCCCTCTCAATTTTTGGTTAAAATCTTCTTTTAAAGTTGTGGACGAGCATTCCCAAGAGTTGCCTAAGCATCCCTTTAAAATTTGGTCTTATCCAAAGCCTGATTGGGCATAACCGCCGAGCTTGCCGTCGGCGGCCTCGAGGGCGCCGTCAACGGACCTTCTTAATGAATTAATTCTAGAGTCTCGGGAAAATCTCGTCGTCGGTGGGGTCGATGGCGTCGTCGGCGCCCTAGTTCAATTATGTACATTTTGGTCTTTTTCACTCCAAATTTGCTCCTTTTTGCATCTTTTTGCTTGGATGACTCTAATTCATCATTCCTGCAATAAAACATCAAAAATATCTTTATTTGAAGTGAAATATCATCAAAAACAGTATAAAATATGTATGAAAATCTCAACATATTTTCCTTTGGTCATTAATACACAAATGAACATCTTTTACTAAAGGATTTGTATATTCCTTAAGATATATAAGGAGTTTTTTTCAGGGGTTGGTTTTTCATTTCTCTTATATTCCTTTTTAAATTTTTTAACTTTTTAACGGTTCTCATAATTCAGCGTTGTACATAACAAATTTAACTAGTCGAGTCCTACAAATATATGCCTAGATCTGGCAAGTAAGAGACTCTAAACTAGCTAGAAACACAACACACAAGAAAAATTCATTAAAAAGAAAATGAAACATAAGAATTAGCATAAAGTAAGAGATAAGAATAACAAAGAACATTTTTTTTTGGATTTTCTAACACAAAAATAGTAAATAAGCTACAAAAAAAGTACAATACAATGATTTTCAACTTTAAACCTTAATAATTCAACTAAATTTTCTTTAAATTAAAAATTCAATGTCATTTCCCACTAAATATGCTAAAATTTTGAAATGAACTAAGTGTTATGAAGCACCTGTAATATACGCAAGTATATGTGCCATCCAAATAGTATACAAAATAGAGTGTCTCCACTGGAAGGTCACTGTCGCCGCCGCCAATCCCTTCGTCATGTCGGTTGCTGATTTAATTGTTGTCGTCGAGGAGTCACCACTTTGTTACCTATTACATTACCCTTTGCTCTGAATAACTATCTCTCTTAGATTGTATGGACAATCTTGAGATATGAGGAATCAGAGGAGAAGATAGGGTAATAGTAATAGGAACAAACATAAAAAGTATGTGAAGAAATATATCTTGTAGAAAATATTGCAAAGATAATTTCATGGTGTTTGGTTTTGGAAATACTTGTGCAAGAAAGACTACATGAAAAACCCATTAACCAGAGATTTAGGGGCTTTTTCATTCCTATAGAAGCAAGCGCTTATATTTAATTGCAATTTAAATAGTTGAATACTACATAAGAAAACTCCCGATTAAGGTTAAAATTTATTTTCAAAGATAAAAGAAGTTTCATCATGTCAAAGCCCTTTCTTATGAGTTCTAGATCCCTAAGGATTCAACATCATCATACAGTTTGTTTTGTCATGTCATTTTGCTTTATTTTTTCATTTTATTATGTTTTGTTTTGTTGTTTTTTTTTTGTTGTCATTTTGTCAAAGGTTTAGTTGAAATTCATTATTTTGAGTTTTGGAGCTATGTCCCTACAAAATAGAGTTAACACATCCTAATAACATGTTAAATAAATCTAGGATGAATTTCACCTTTTGTCTTCAGTGGCCTACAAAGCAAAGATAGTAAAAAGTTATATTTTAATTTATTAATTTAATTAGTTTATTTTTTAAATTTATCGACAACCCGGTCAAGATGTCTATGACTCTGTTTTCCTGTGGTCATTAGGTACACTGATCTACTTACTCTAAGAGGTGATTAAACCCACTCAAATCGGAAGATTCCTGTCAGCAACAATAGATTTTATCGTCCTAGAGATCTTTATAGATCCTATTGGGTTAAAGTTGCATTCGGTGATCATTGTTCATTAGGGTTTTGTTTAAGTTTTAGTCTCTTTCTAAGATTCTAGAGGTTGAAACATTTTAGGTTGCTTATGTTTTATTAACATATTAATTTTTTTGTTTTTTTTTTTGGATGACCTGATCAAGATCTTATGGTTTCATCTTCCCGGGACATTAAAGTTTGTGCTTTGATTAGTCACAAGTGAATGGAAGACATTTTGTTAGCAACCATGTGTTACCTCCTCCAAAATATCTTCTCAAACCAATTTACATTTTTAGGTTTAAGTTTAAGTTTTAATGGCTTTTAAGGTAGATTTTATGTGATTTATGTTGGTTTGTAATTTTAAACCCAAGATATCTCTAACTAAGGCTAAGTGAGGTTTTACTTCCATACGAGAAGGCAAATGCTACTTAACCTTTAGTCATCCTAATTTAAGTTTAGATTAGTTTGTGTTGGGTTGAACTGATCTAAAGTGAGATTAGAAATAATTCAAGTTAAAGTAGATTAGGTTGATTGCCCCTCAAATTTTCTTTAAGCTTGTTAATTTGGCCACATGTTAGTACAATTAACCCATATTTAATTTGATTAATATCATAATAATTTCACTTGCTTTATTTTGACTTAAAATAAGCATAATAAAATCAAGTTGACTAACTTAAGAATAGATCAAGATAAGCTGAACTAATTCAAGTTCAGTCTTTGGATTATATCAAGTTGAAGTTAATTAGACTTGTAGAAAGTTTGAATTAATTTAAACTTGAGTTTTTAAGTCAGAGTTAGGTTAGACTTAAATTAATCCTTAATTAATCTAAGGTTAAGGCATAGGTCAAATTTAAAGTAGAATTTCAAATTGAGTTAATCTGACTCGGTCGAATTGACCTGAACATTGAGATGACCCAAGTTGGATTGAGTTAACTTGATAATTTAGTTGATTTGGTCTAGATCCAAGTTAAGTAATACTTAGGTCAAACCCAAACTAATTCAAAGTTAGAGTAAACTTAGGTTAGATCTAGATTAAGCTAGATCTGAAAGGAATTCAGTTTGAACCAAGTTTAAACTAAATTAGACTTAGCTTAGATCTAGATTGAACTAGAACTCAAGAAGGTCCAACTTGAACTAAGTCTAAATTCAGTCAGATTTAGGACTTAGGTTCAATGTAAGAGTTAGGATCAATTTGGGTTGAATCTAAGATATAGATTGATATAGGTTCAATTTAGGTTGAACCTAAGGTTTAGGTTGACTTAGGTTCAATTTAGGTTGAACCTAAGATCTAGGTTGAGTTAGGTTCAATTTGGGTTGAATCTAAGGTTTATGTTGACTTGGGTTCAATTTAGGTTGACTTAAGTTTAATTTAGGTTGAACCTAAGGTTTAGGTTGACTTTGGTTCAATTTACGTTGAATCTAAGGTTTAGGTTGACTTAGGTTCAATTTACGTTGAACCTAAGGTTTAGGTTGACTTAGTTTCAATTTGGGTTGAAGATAAGATTTAGGTTGGCTTAGGTTCAATTTGGGTTGAACCTAAGACTTAGATTGATTTAGGTTCAATTTAGGTTGAACCTAAGGTTTTAATTATTTTAATGTTAAATGCCTTAAGCAAGGTTAAAGATTGATTAAGTTTTATTTAATCAAAACTTAATTGGTTCATTAAGTCTATTAGGGGTTAGACCTAATTAAGATTAAAGGTTAATTATATTTAATTTAAGTAAGAATTAATTGGTTAACTAGGTCTAATATAGGTTAGACCTAATTAGCATTAACTCTAATTTAAGTAAAACTTAATAGATTAAATAGGTCTAATATGGGTTAGAACGAATTAGAGTTAAGGATCAATTAAGTATAATTTAAGTAAAGCTTAATAGGTTTATTAGGTTTATTAAGGGTTAGACCTAATTAGGGTTAAGTTTTAAGTATGTTTAATTTAAGTAAGACTTAATAGGTTAATTAGGTCTAATATAGGTTAAACTTAATTAGGATTAAATCTACTTTAAATAAGACTTAATAGATTAATTAGGTATAATGTGGGTTAGACCTAATTATGGTTAAGGAATAATTAAGTCTAATTTAAGTAAGACTTAATAAGTTTATGAGGTCTAGTATGGGTTAGACCTAATAAGGCTTAAAAGTTAATTAAGCCTAATTTAGGTAAGGATTAATAGATTAATTAAGTCTAAGATGAATTACACCTAATTAAGGTTTAAAGTTTAATTAAGCCAAAATTGGGTAAGGCTCAATAAATTAATTAGGTCTAAGACGGATTAGACCTAGTTGGGGTTTAAAAGGTTAATTAAGCCTAATTTAAGTAAGGCTTAATAGATTAATTAGTTCTAAGGTGGACTTGACCTAATTAGGGTTTAAAAGTTTAATTAAGCCTTATTTAGATAGGGATTAATAGATCAATTAGGCATAAGATGAATTAAACCTAATAAGAGTTTAAAAAGTTAATTAAGCCTAATTTAGGTCATGCTTAGTAGATCAATTAGTCTTAAGATGGATTAAACCTAATCAGGGTTTAAAAGTTAATTAAGTCTAATTTAGTTAAGGCTTAATAGATTAATTAGGTCTAAGATAGTTTAAAAGGTTAATTAAGGCTTAATTGATTAATTATATCTAAGATGGATTAGACCTAATTAGAATTTAAAGGTTAATTAAGCCTAATCTAGTTAAGGCTTAGTTGATTAATTATGTCTAAGATGGATTAGACCTAATTAGGATTTAAGAGTTAATTAAGCCTAATTTAAGTAAGGCTTAATAGATAAATTAGGTCTAAGAATGATTAGACCTAATTAGGGTTTAAGTGTTAATTATGCCTAATTTAGTTAAGGCTTAATATATTAATTAGGTTTAGGAAGGATTAGACCTTATATAGGCTTTAAAGGTCAATTAATCCTAATTTAGTTAAGGTATTAAGGCTTAATAGATGACGTCTATGATGGATTAAACCTAACTAGGGTTTAAGAGTTAATTAAGCCTAATTTAAGTTAGGCTTAATAAATAAATTAGGTCTAAGATGGATTAGACCTAACTAGGGTTTAAGTGTTAAATAAGCCTAATTTAAGTGAAGCTTAATAGATTAATTAGGTCTAAAATTGATTCGACCTAATTAGATTTTAAGAGTTAATTGAGCCTAAGTTAGTTAAGGCTTAATAGATTAATTAAGCATAAGATGGATTAGACCGAATTTAGAATTTAAAGGTCAATTAAGCCTAATTTAGTTAAAGCTTAATAGATTAATTAAGTGTAAGATGAATTAGACCTAATTAGGGTTTAGATTGGACTTAAGTTGGTTAGACCCAACACAGAGGGTTTGGTTCAATTTTGGTTTAGTCCAAAGTCATAGTTTGGGTTGGATCTAAATTGATTAGACCCAACACATATAAATTAGTTCAAGTTTGGTTGAATCTAAGTTTAATATGTTTAGTTTAGTCTAACATGGATTAGAACCAACATGTATGTATGTATGTTGAGTCTGGAGCTTAAGTTGAGTCTAATTTGGTTTAGGATTTGGTTTAGACTCAATTTTGGGGGTAGGCTCAGTGTAGTGTGGGCCTGAGGTTCGAGTTGGGTTTATTGTAATTTAGATCCAAGGTTTTAGGGTTGGGTTAGGTCCAATTTGGATGGACTCATCACTTTGCCTAATTTCATGTTCAAATTAGGTCAAACCCTAAGTAATATAGTCCAAACTTGGTTTTAGGATAATTTGGGCTAAAATATAAAATTTCAATTTTACAATTTTGCCCCTAAATTCCTAAACCTTCATTCTTAAAATTTTTTAAGGGAATAACAATTTTCATTTTAAGGTTAAGTTTATTATTCTGAATTTTCTAGCCAATTTTCATTTTTAATTTCTAATTTTCTGATTTTTAATAATTACTTTAAAAATAATTACAAAAGTGGTGGAAAATTGATTTTTTTTCATTTTAGGTTGTCCACTAATCTTGGAAAAATCAGGGAGGGCTCTCAAGATTGTGGGGAATAATCACTGCAAGTTTCATAATTTTTGGACTTATACTTAGTTTTTAATAATTAAAATACTCTAGTGAGTATTTAAGCAATTAAAAATTAAATAAAATTTAATTATTTTCAATTTTATTTTTATTATTTTCTCCTTGGTTTACTAAGTTTAGGGGGTTTTTTTTATTTTTGTGATTTTTCTAGGCAATGATATCAATTTTTTAAGTTTATTTAATTTTTCTAGATTTAAATAAATAGGAAAGCCCCTAATTTCCTATTTATCTGACGCGACACCACGTCCCCCCTCCGCGTCTCCTAACAACTACGTGGTGTGTTTCGATTGACGGAACATTTCCACGTGCACATTTGAGGTGGCTACAACCCAGTGTTCTGCCTCCGCGGTGTAATGGTTTGGTTTAATCTCGGCCATCCCTTTCTAGTACATGGAAATGGACGACATCAGGTCATTGTCCCAATGAGACGTTTTCCCAAGAGCTATTGGTATTCAAACCTTAAGATCTCCCTTGTTTCTCAAGGAAATCTCTTAGGGTTTGATCTTATAGCTTCATTTACTCAAGATGAAGCCATCCATATGGTCATTGAGGCATGATATGATAATTTCTTTCATAAAGGTCCAAGCCCAAGAAGATTTTTAAGGTTCTTGAAGCATACCTTAGCCCAAAATGTTTGACATCAATTGGTATTGATAGACACATTCGTGGTGACCTTGCGAAGCTCCTCCTTGGCTCAATTTGAAATGAAATAAGGCCTATGCATGATCTTAGTAAAATGGTGGCTTGGTTTCAGCTTAGACTAGGCTAGAGACCTCAGTATGGCTTGATTTTTATTGGGAAAGTTTTGTGGGGCTCTTGGAAAGCTTTTGGGATGCTTAAGTTGGAGTTTTGATCGGGTTCATGTATAACGCAAAAGTTGTCGTGGTTTTCAATGGCAAAATTAGGGTTTCACAGTGATTTTGTTGAGCTAAAAATGTAGGGGTTTTATTGCCTAATTCCAAAGGAAGGTTTTCCCTGTTGAGAGGCTGAGGTGTGGGAGGTTGTATGTGGAGCTCTCTCTTGTATGGGAACTCTAGGGTAAGGCTTTAAATTGGAGACCATTAGATAGCTTGGAGAGGATTAGAGGAGGTGATTGGTTGCTCAGAGGATCCTAGAGGATAGATTTCGGTCATGAACAGTCAAGCTTCACTTCCCATGGTATGCTTATCATGAAGCCAATTAAGGAGGGAAAAAGATTTTGAGGGGCTTTGCTCTCATTGGAAGAATGATGAGGTGGATAAACAACTCGAGAGTGAGCTGGCTTGACCCTTCAAAATTTGTCCAAGGGGGAATAGGGTGAGTGCCCACGTGTTTCCTCTCTTTACTATTGCTTGGACAAGTCAATAATGGTGGCTCCATGAGTTTTAAATAGGGTTAACAGGTTAACCCTATGGTGGTGGATGGCTTTAGGTCATGGTAAACCCATTAGGGATGGGTCTTGGGCCATGGATTGGCTTGGGCTTCCGTGGATGAACTTAGGAGGTGTGAAAATTAACCCTATAATGGTTGAGTTGTCTATAGGGTTTGGAGTTGACGAAATGGGGGTGGTTTGACCAAATGATCAATGTGGTGACCATAGGGTCCAGAGTTGACAAAATGGTCAAGGTGATGACCCTAGGCTTCCAGGGTTGACCAATTATTCAATGTGGGTTTCCCCTCTTTGTTAGAACTCTAAGTCAGTCCAAACAATGGATTAAGCTTGAGGTTTGGCCTGGCACGGTCCCAAATGGTACAATCCTAATTTAGGATTACCTAGTTATGTAACTATAATGTGTCTTCACAATAGTGAGGTCAACACTGAGTCCGTGTATCGATCCCACGAAGGACTAGCAAAGTTCACAGAAGTTTTGTCAACAAGTTTTGATTTTAGCCTAATGTTCAACATTGGTGTTTCTAATCTTAATTGTTGTAAATGGTAAAACTTGTAACTAGTTTTGAGTTTGAAAAAGTGATAGCAAAATTCCCTTAAAATTTTCATATGCAAATCAAATCTATCTAAGTGGCTCTAAAGAAGTTCACAATCATGAATAACAGTTTTCCTTAGCCCTACCAATGACAAAAAAAAAAATTGGGGTTTCATATTACAATTAGTCCCCTAACCATGCAACAAGCTCAGTATTCGCCAGTTTATCTACACGACTACATGATCTTAATAAATAATAACAATATTCATATTCTCTTAGAGTAACACAAATAAATATAATTGTTCAACTAGCATACTCCTGTAGTAATATATTACAATCTATTTAACATTCTAAGTGATTATTTTAGGAGTAAATTATATACAAAAGGTTAAACTATAAACTTAAATTCCAAATTACACACAAACACATAATAAAAACAATACTAATTTCATAAAATCTAATTCGAGGGAGAGAAACTTATCCTACTCATTACGAATGATAACAATTTCATTACAAAAAATAAAGTAAATAAAGTTTAAAACAATATCACGATGTTTCCACTTAGGGGTGCAAGTGATTCATGTCGACTCCAACTAGGGCTTGGCTCGATAAGTGGCTCATGAATTGAGCTTGATGATTTAACAAGTCAAGCTCAAGCTAACCTCTATTCGACTTATTTGCTTATGAGTTGGCCTGTTTAAATATATATTAAATGAAATATACTCAAATATATTAAATTTTAATAATTATCTGTAAAATATTAAAAATTTAAAAAAATAGTTTATATTTTTTATTATTTCTCTCCTAATTGCTCATTCTTTCTATCATTATATTATTACATTACCTTACATTAATATTATGCTCTCTCTTTTATAATAAAGAAGTTGGCTTGTGAGCTAGCTTGAACTCGTAGACTTAAGCTTAAACTCATGCTCGAATTCGATAAAATTAATTAAGCTCAAGCACAAGGTGAGGGTGGCTCGAGCTCGACTCAACTAATTCATACCCCTATCTCCATTGATTTGCAAGAAATAATAATTAAATCCTTAGTTTTCCACCATTTTGAGTACATGTCGGCACTATTTTTGGTGTGGGGTTTGCCCGTAAGAAGCTGTCGGTTATCGGAATTGAAATCCCGTTGCCCGCTTCGGAAGGA
>JXCR01079090.1:18565-29957 GCA_002079205.1 Phalaenopsis hybrid cultivar
CCCAACCCGAAGTGCCACAACCCTTAAACATGATTGTTCTTGATGCAATATAACCTACTATTTTGTAACTTAATGAATGAATGAAAATAATGTGTGTGATTTATGTAGAGGAGGCATCCAACTTTGTTTTTTTTATTGTGGCTTATGTGTTTCTCAGGTATTTAATAATGTGTTTTTGGTACATGTTGCTATGTTGAGAGCTCAACTCTATTGAACTTGAACAAGGCTCCCTATACTAATATAAGAGATGATGAGTTAATGACTGAAAGAATTGATCGTCTTGAGAATGAAGAGGATATAACAGAGGCAATCTAAGGTAAGGAGGATTGACCAAAGGAAAATATGTTGAGATTTTCATACTTATTTTACACTATTTTTTATGATATTGCACTTTAAAGAAAGATATTTTTGATGTTTTGTTGTAGGTATGATGAATTATGGTCATTGGAGCAGAAAGATCCAAAAAAGAGCGAATTTGGAGCGAAAATGACCAAAATGTGAAAATTTGAACTAGGGCGCCGATGGCGAGATTGGCGGTTACTTCCAAAGGTGCATTGAATGTGGATTATTTTTAGAGGGATGCTTAAGAAACTCTTGGGAAAACTCTTCCACATCTTTAAAGGAAAATTTTGGTCGAAAATAAAAGCCCCCTCCCCCCCCCTGGGAAAGTTGCAAGTTTTCTAGAGTGTAGAGAGTTTACTTTAGGGTTAGGTTGTGAGGAATTCTTCGAGAGATTGTAAGAGTGGAGAAAAAGTGAGAGATTTCTTTGTCCTTGTTGCCTCGAAGAAGAATTCTATGTGCTGTAAAGAAAGGAAGAGATTCAGAGGAATTTCGAGGAGTTTGCTTAGGGAGGAATTAAAGATAAGTGTAATTTACTTGTTGTAGTTTGTATGACTTTGCCTTTATATATGAATTCCGAGTTTTGTTCTGTCTTCCCCATGAGTTCTGAGTAGTTTCTCTCTCTTTCTCCTTGTCTTGAGATTTGTGAAATGGTGATTTGAATTGATAGAGCCAAGAAAATGTTAAAGAAGTTACGATGATCTTTTCACTTCGATCTTAATTTACTTTCAATCTAGCTAATTGATTTGTTAAAATCTGTTGCATTTTACAACTAAAGTAAAAATTACATACATGATTTAGAGAGGTCAAAGCCATTGGAAGTTGGGGGCAAATAAATAGGGAAATAAAATTATCGGGCGCAGAATTGGAGATTTTAGAGTGACAGACTAAAATCCCCAATTCGGTCCTATCGTTTGGGCGTTGAAGTGTAGATGTTAGTCCTCAGGTGAGGGGAACGTGGGAGCTCGGATGTGAGAGCCGGTATCCTCTCAGCCTAGCCGTAGATTCAGTAAACAAGCATAGGATTAGTCAATGTTCTTTATGCCTTGACCAAAGGGTAAAGAATAGGTATGCTTCTATTTGGCACAATACAATTTGAAATGATTCACTTTATCCATTCACTATAATTTCTTGATAAGGAGAAAGATGCTTTCTTATATATTGAATATCACATTAAAAACTTTATTAGTATAATTAGTTATTTAAGAGATATATTGAATATCACATTAAAAACCTCATTAGTATAATTAGTTATTTAAGAGTTATTAAAAATTTAAATAGTTAGTTTAATTTCCTATTAATGACATATAAGCAATTTGAATTCCATTGTTGTGATTAAGTATTACTTTTCTAAAATCTTAGTTCGTAGTTCTATTATTACTCCCTGTGGGATCAATACTAGGACTCCATTAGAGCCCTATATTACTTGAGCGATACATATACTTGTGTTGATAAGTGTGACTTTACCATTATTGAATTTTTTATATATATATCTTTATCGAATCTAATCCAAAATCCTGATCTAGCTGCTAATTCATTTGAGCTTAAACCTGCTATTATCCAATGGTACAAAACAATCAATTTAGAGGTACACCAAATGAGGATCCTATGTTACACCTCACTAGTTTTTTAGAATGGTGAGCTACTTTTAAATATAACAAAGTTTTAAACGGTGCTATTTGAATTAGACTTTTTACTTTTTCACTTAGGGATAGGGCTAAGATGTGGTTAAATTTGTTAGCACCTGGATCTAATAGAACTTGGGGAGGACTTTCACAGAAATTTCTATCTAAATATTTTCCTCCATGTAAAATTGCTAAATTTAGAAATGACATAACATCATTTTGTCAGATTGATGGAGAGTCAATATATGAAGCTTGGGAGGATTTAAAGATCTTCTTAGGAAATGCCCTCATCATTCGTTACCAGATTGGATGATAATCTTCCATCCAAAACTGCTAAACTTAGAAATGACATAACATAGTTCTGTCAGATTGATGGAGAGTCAATATATGAAGCTTGGGAGAGATTTAAAGATATAACATCTTTCTGTCAGATTGATGGAGAGTATCCAAAACTGCTAAACTTAGAAATGACATAACATCATTTTGTCAGATTGATGGAGAGTCGAAAAACTGCTAAACTTAGAAATGACATAACATTGTTCTGTCAGATTGATGGAGAGTCAATATACGAAGCTTGGGAGAGATTTAAAGATCTTCTTAGAAATTGCCCTCATCATTCATTACCAGACTGGTGCTGCTAAACTAAGAAATGACATAACATCGTTCTGTCAGATTGATGGAGAGTCAATATATGAACTGCTAAACTTAGAAATGACATAACATCATTCTGTCAAATTGATGGAGAGTCAATATATGAAGCTTAAATGACATAACATCATTTTGTCAGATTGATGGAGAGTCGATATATGAAGCTTGGGAGAGATGTAAAGATCTTCTTAGAAAGTGCCCTCATCATTCGTTACCATATTGGTTGATAATTCAAAATTTTTATAATGGATTAGTGGGATCACTTAGATTGATTATAGATGCTGCGGCTGGTGGTTCTTTAATGTTAAAACCTTTTGATGAGGCTTATTCGTTAATAGAAGAGATGACTACCTATAATTTTCATTGGCCATCTAAAAGGGTAAATCCTAAAAGAGTAGCTAGTATCCATGATTCTGATGCAATATCTATGTTAGCTTCACAGATTGNTGAGTCGTAAGTGATATATCTAACCCAAGGAATAAACATATTACTTACTAGTTCAACTTGATTAAATAAACTAAAGGATTTATAACATCGTTTCAGTCTGTAAAACCATTATGTTGACTAACAAATTACCCTATCTAATATGAAAGATTAGATAAATTTAATATTAGGATGGGTTCTTAAAGTATCCTATAGGAGCAAACCCTTATAGTTAATTAAATCTTAAATGACCGAGGTCACCTAAGAAAACTCTCAATTTAGATCAGAAAATATTATCTTCAAGAATTTCAAAGGATGGGACATTTTAAAGATGGTACCAAGAAGTGTCAAATCAGAAAGGCTCAAACTTGGAACATTGTTATGGAATCCAAAGAGAGAAAACAAGGGGGNTATGTTGACTAACAATTTACCCTATCTAATATGAAAGAATAGATAGAGTTTATATTAGGCTGGGTTCTTAAAGTATCCTATAGGAGCAAACCCTTATAGCTAATTAAATCTTAAATGACCGAGGTCACCTAAGAAAACTCTCAATTTAGATCAAAAAAATTATCTTCAAGAATTTCAAAGGATGGGACTTTTTAAAGATGGTAACAAGAAGTGTCAAATCAGAAAGGCTCAAACTTGGAACATTGTTATGGAATCCAAAGAGAGAAAACAAGGGGGTGTCACAGATTCTGAGGAGAACCTCAATGACCTCCCAAGCTATCATATGGTTTGTCTTCAATTTTGAGAAGTAAATTATTGAATGTTTCATCCTCTCAATCATTACTTTTTAGGGCTTACATTTGCATGACACAATCATACAAATAGCCTGAAAGATAGGAGGATATATGCCGCAACGAACGACAACCTCAGAATCTTAAAATGAGTTAGGACTTAAATTGCATGACACGATTGTGCAAATGCCTAAATTTAAAGCGAGGATTTATATTGCACTAGAAAAACTATCTCAAAATCCTTTGGCTTGTTGTTTAATTATAAAGAAGTGATTTTTTTCATAGATCCACCTGTCATGCTACCCACGATGCTAGCTCCAAGCTCCTCAACGAAGCAGCAGTCCTAAAGTCTAAAGGTTCAAAGGTTTAAAAGAAAAGTTCAGTTCAATCATTATCGAGGGTTAAAGTTGATTAAACCAACACGGGTTAGGTTCCCACAACTCCCTCTTTCCGGTACCACTATTTTCTTTTGAATTTACTTAGCTTAAATGAGTTGTTAAGTTCATTTAAACTGGGAAGATCTCATTAGCAGCTTTGGCTTACCTCATCCAAAGGACTCCTGTAAATTCAAAAGGACGTGTTATGAAATTGTTATTTTGTTGTTTTTTTTTAAAAGTGTTGTTTAATTTTGAAAATTGGTTTTGTAATTTTTAATTTTGAAAAAAGGCTTTCAGGTAAAGTAAGCAAGTAAATGTAGGAAAATGTAGTAAAGTAAAAGGAAATAAAATCGCATCGAAAAAATGTAAATGCATACCTATCATCTTCTCCCACTCCCATAAAAATGTTATAACTTGCAGCATATATATATAATTATGCGAAAAATTTAAATAAATTGCAAGAACAGAAAACAAGAGGACCAATTGAAGGAGTATCTACCAAACTCTAGGTCATAACATGGTTGGTCCTTAAAAGTTTCAATGGATGATTTTTGGAACAAAGTACAATAAGTCCAATTGTACTTCAAAATATCCAAAAGTTCATAAAAGTGNCATTAGATCATTATGGGATGAATTATTCTCCAACACCTCCTATGATGGAAGAGAATTCATCTGTTTAGATCATTATGGGATGAATTATTCTCCAACGCTTCCTATGATGGAAGAGAATTCATCTGGGCAATTTGTGGATGTTCAACTTTCATGTGAAACCTTAAATGCTTTTACTAGACCCAACAACCCATACTTGAACTATTATAACCTAGGTCGGAAGAATCATTCAAATCTTAATTGGAATAACAATTCTTCGACAAATCAACAATGGGCAAACAACTCAGTGAACCATTCATCCAACCAATGAAATATTAACTATAGACCTTCTTATCCTCAAGGATTTAATAGTAATACTCAAATTAAGGAGAAGAAGTTTTATGGAAGAGCTGATATTAAACATGGGTCAACAATTGCAGAATCAAGGAAATCAATTACAAAATCAAGGAACTGCTATTTAGAATACAGAATTTAACAGTAATACTCAAATTAAGGAGAAGAAGTTGTCTATGGAAGAGCTGATATTAAACACACAATTGTAGAAGCAAGGAAATCAATTACAAATTCAAGGAAATCAATTACAAAATCAAGGAACTGCTATTAAATTGCAGAATCAAGAAATCAATTGCAGATTTAAGGAAATCAATTACAAAATCAAGGAACTGCTATGACACTCAAATTAAGGAGAAGAAGTTGTCTATGGAAGAGCTGATATTAAACATGGGTCAACAATGAAGAATCAAGTAAATCAATTACTGATTCAAGGAAATCAATTACAAAATCAAGGAACTGCTATTAAGAATATTGAGAACCAATTAGGGCATATCGCNAACCCAACAATCCTTATTCCAACTATTATAACCCAAGTTGGAAGAATCATCCAAATTTTATTTGGATAACAATTCTACTACAAATCAATAATGGGAGAACAATCCAGCGAACCCATTAAAAAATTTATCCAACCAAAGAAATATTAATTATAGACATTCTTATGCTCTAGGATTTAACAGTAATACTCAAATTAAGGAAAAGAAGTTTTCAATGGAAGAGATGATCTTAAACATGGGTCAACAATTGCAGAATCAAGGAAATCAATTAAAAATTCAAGGAAATCAATTACAAAATGTGTCAACAATTGCAGAATCAAGGAAATCAATTATAAATTCAAGGAAATCAATTACAAAATCAACATTGAAAACCAATTGGGACATATCGCTACTGCGCTTAGTAACCGAACATTAGGAACTTTTTCTTAGAATCAAGGAAATCAATTACAAATTCAAGGAAATCAATTACAAAATCAAGGAGCTGCTATTAAGAATATTTCAATTAAGGCATATCGCTACTGCGCTTAGTAACCAAACATTAGGAACTTTTCCAAGTATTGTGGAACCAAATAGGAAATCAATTACAAAATCAAGGAACTGCTATTAAGAATATTGAAAATCAATTAGGGCATAAAAATCAATTACAAAATCAAGGAACTACTATTAAGAATATTGAAAATCAATTAGGGCATATCGTTACTTAGTAACCGAACAATAGGAACTTTTTCGAGTACTGTGGAACCAAATCCTACAGATCAAGGAAAAGACTTAGTAACTGAACATTAGGAACTTTTCCTAGTAATGTGGAACCAAATCCTAAAGATCAAGGAAAAGAACAATTAAAAGCGATACAATTACGAAGTAGAAAATAATTGGAAACAAGAGTGCAGAAAGAAACGGAAACTGAAAAAGAGAAAGTGGATACAGAAAAAGAGTGCAAAAAGAAATAGAAACTGAAAAAGAGAAAGTGGATACCAAAAAAGAGAAGGATCATGATTGCAAAAAGAAATAGAAACTGAAAAAGAGAAAGTGGATACCAAAAAAGAGAAGGATCATGAAGAGAAAGAGAAAGTGGATACCAAAAAAGAAAAGGATCATGAATACCCAGATTTAGAGTATCCATTTTGAAAATTACTATGGAGAAACCTCGACCACCGTTTCCTCAAAGATTGAAGTAGCACAAACAGAGTAAACAATTTTCTAAGTTTTTAGAAATTCTTAAGAAATTACCGGTAAATATTCCCTTCGTAGAAGCTTTAGAGCAAATGCCCAATTATGTGAAATTTATGAAAAATATTCTGAACAAGAAAAGGAAGTTCACGGATAATGAAACTATTGCACTTAGTAAAGAGTGTAGCCAAGTTTATAGAAATTCTTAAGAAATTAACAGTAAATATTCCTTTCGTAGAGGCTTTAGAGCAAATGCCCAATTATGTGAAGTTTATGAAAGATGTAAACATTCCCTTCGTAGAAGCTTTAGAGTAGATGCCCAATTATGTGAAATTTATGAAAGATATACTGAACAAGAAAAGGAAGTTCACGGATAACAAAACTGTTGCACTTAGCGAAGAGTGCAGTGCAATTTGAACAAGAAAAGGAAGTTCATTGATAATGAGGCTGTTGCACTTAGCGAAGAGTGTAGTGCAATTAATCTTCGTAGAAGCTTTAGAGCAAATGCCCAATTATGTGAAATTTATGAAAGATATTCTGAACCTTAGAGCAAATGCCCAATTATGTGAAATTTATGAAAGATATTCTGAACAAGAAAAGGAAGTTTACTGATAATGAAACTGTTACACTTAGCGAAGAGTGTAGTGCAATTATTCAAAAAAAGCTTCCTGAAAAATTAAAAGATGCATGTAGTTTCACTATACCGTGTGCTATCGGTGAAAAGTTTTATGGAAGAGATTTATGTGATTTGGGAGCCAGCATTAATCTTAACCTATATCAATTTTCAAAAAATTAGGATTAGGAGAAGTCTCACTGTCGGCACTATTTTTGGTGTGGAGTTTGCCCGTAAGAAGCTGTCGGTCATCGGAATTGAAATCGTTGCCCACTTCGGAAGGACGTTTTTTTTTATTTAAAATTTTAGTTTTGAAAAAAATGAAGTAAAACTAACCCCATAATTTTCATAGTTTAAATGAAAGAGCGCTTTACCTCAAATCCTGTATCTATCCCGAAGGATGAACACAAGAATTGAGGGTGAGGTTCGATCAAATAAAATAGAGAAAGTTATGACATCCGTTTAGTCTACGAAATCAATATATTGGCCGACAAATTCTCCTATTTAATATAAGCAATTAAATAGGGTTTATATTATGCTGGGTTCGGAAAAAGCTTCCTATAAGGGCATGCCCCTATAGTTAATTACATCTTAGATAACTGAAGTTATCTAAAAATACTCTTGATAAAAATCAAGAAAAATTATCTTCAAGGAATTCAAATGGTAAGGTCATTTCAAAGATATCNCTATTAAATATTGTATGCCAAAGAAGGATGTGAAACCAAGATTAATTAGATGTATCCTTTTGCAAGAGTTTAATTTTCACATAGTAGATAGGTGTTGATAATCAAATAGTTGATCATCTATCAAGACTTGAACAGGAAAATAAAATGAATATTGGGAATGATTAAAATGAAATTTTCCTGATGAACAACTTGTTGGCCGCCGAAAGCCTGTTGTCGTCGCTGACAATTCTCTGATATCAATGTCGATTGTTGATGTCATTATTATCAAGGAGTCGCTACTCTGTTTATCTATTATATTTCCCTAATCTCCAAGTAACTTATTGTCGGTTGCCAAATTGGGAAAAAGATGTTTGATTTAATGTAATATATACTAAATCTTGAAAAGTAATATTTTAATTTTGAAAANCTGTATGCTAAAGAAGAATGTGAAACCAAGATTAATCAGATGTATCCTTTTGCAAGAGTTTAATTTTCACATAGTAGATAGGTGTTGATAATCAAATAGTTGATCATCTATCAAGACTTGAACAGGAAAATAAAACGAATATAGGGAATGATTAAAATGGAATTTTCCTGATGAACAACTTGTTGGCCGCCAGAAGCCTGTTGTCGTCGCTGACAATTCTCTGATATCAATGTCGATTGTTGATGTCATTATTATCAAGGAGTCGCTACTCTGTTTATCTGTTATATTGCCCTAATCTCCAAGTAACTTATTGTCGGTTGCCCAATTGGGAAAAAGATGTTTGATTTAATGTAATATATACTAAATCTTGAAAAGTAATATTTTAATTTTGAAAATACGAGACCGAACCAATACCATATAAACAATAGTTTTAATATGCGAGCACAATACCTTAAGTGATATATATATATATATATATATATATATATATATAGCCTGAGTCGTAAGTGATATATCTAACCCAAGGAATAAANATTGACCGACAAGATCAATAAGCTCAATATATATTTCTAAGTCATCAGACCTAGAAAGAAGTGTGAATTTGCGTATAATATTTATTTCCGCTGGAGATTTTTTTAATAGGGACCAACATGTAAGGGTTGATCTCAAAATACGAATTCAAGATACAAATATCGATGTCAAAGGAAAGTCAGACATTTGAAACTGACTTTCAATAAATAAATAAAAGAAAATCAGAAATATAGGACTGATCTTAAAGTGAGAATTGAAATTATTGGATCAATTATGAATCAGAAGTATTGAAGTGATTTAATATGAAAATTGGAATTATCAAATCAATTTTTGAAAAGTTATGAATCAGAAGTATTGAACTGATTCAGTATAAAAGATCAAATTTTTTTTTAGTAGTAAATCAGAGTTATCAGACTGATTTAAAATGTAAGGTGTAAAAATCGAAAAGTTATGAATCAGAAGTATTGAACTGATTCCGTATAAAAATTGAAATTATTAGATCAATTTTTTGATTCAGTATGAAAATTGAAATTATCAGATCAATTTTTGAAAAGTTATGAATCAGAGGTATATATAAAAATTGAAATTATCGGATCAATTTTTGAAAATTTATGAATCAGAGGTATTGAACTAAATATAAAAATTGAAATTATCGGATCAATTTTTGAAAATTTATGAATCAGAGGTATTGAACTATCAGTATAAAAATTGAAATTATTGGATCTATTTTCGAAAAGTTATGAATCAGAGATATTGAACTGATTCAGTATAAAAATTGAGATTATTGGATCAATTTTNCGCAAAATTATGAATCAGAGGTATTGAACTGATTCAGTATGAAAATTTGAATTATCGAATCAATTTTCGAAAAATTATGAATCAGAAGTATTAAATTGATTCAGTATGAAAATTGGAATTATCGAATCAATTTTCGAAAAGTTATGAATGAGAAGTATTGAACTGATTCAGTATAAAAATTAAAATTATTGGATCAATTATGTGAAAGATTATGAATCAGACGTATCGAACTGATTCGATCAGATCAATTTTTTTTAGTAGTAAATCAGAGTTATCCGACTGATTTAAAATGTAAGGTGTAAAAATTTATNGTATCAAGCTGATTCGATATAAAAATTGAAATTATTGGATTAATTTTGTGAAAGGTTATGAAACAGACGTATCAAACTGATTCGATGTAAAAATTGAAATTATCAGATCAAATTTTTTAGTAGTAAATCAAAGTTATCCGACTGATTTAAAATGTAAGGTGTAAAAATTTATGTTATTTTGAAAATGATTTGTAAAACTCATTTGCAAGTATCATATAGAGTTTGTGAATCCATAGGGATATCACGGAAGACAACATTGTGTAAATATGTGTGATTCTGTGAGGATGTAGACCGAACGAGGCCACGCTATACGAGCAAGAAATTCTCAAGATCGAGAAAAATTATTTGGCAATTTTAATTTGTTTATTGTAAGATTTTGTTACTGATTCATACAGTCATTTCTTACNAACTCTGTCAATTTCTTTCCTATGGCGTCCAATTCCCCTAATAATCCCAGAATGCGAGTTTTCAATCGGCGAAAGTTCATTAGTGCGGAAGCGCAGCGAATCTTCAACAAGTTGTTGACGAAGAAAAGATTAATCAAGGAATGATGATTCGTGAATCGTGGATTGAATAATCCCACAAATGATTTTGAAGAAACGATCGTGCGGCGAAGATGGGAAGTGTTGTGCTACACTACTGTCGCCGTTGTAGTTATTGTGGTAAAAGAATTTTATGCAAATTTACATGAAATTAACCAAGGAGTTGTTTATGTGCAAGGGAGATGAATTACTTTCACTCCTTCAAGAATCAACGAGTTATATATGATAGAGAATGTTCCTTTCTGCCACTATTCCAATTTCATCCCAACGAGAGACCAGATGAATGAAACTTATTAGTATTTGACAGACAAAACTGATGATTGGAAAATGCGAGAGTATCGGTATGTTAGTTTTTCTTCAACACTTTTGAATCTTGTCTCTAAACACTAGCACTTCTTCATTTCTACGAAACTATTACCGACAATGAAGTTTGGTAAAGTTTCTAAAGAAAGTGCCATTCTGAATTACTGCATCCAAAGGGGACTGCCGATCGATATTGGATCTATAATTGTGAAGTCAGTTTTAGGCCTGATTGTTTACGGATCAACTTATGGGCTTGGACACCCTTCAACAAATTTCTCACTTTGCAGCCAGTTCCAAGTATCTTATGAAAACTGGGAAAAGGTACTGCTACCTTGGAAACCTTTGGATCCAACTGAAAGATTCCCATCATTTGAAGATTAAAATGACATGGCTATGATAGTTGATCAATCTTCTCAGAATTCTCTGCCAGTACAACCCTTAGTC